>PVIW01001739.1:0-26297 GCA_004026585.1 Noctilio leporinus | reverse complement strand
TATTATTATTATTTTAATGCATAAAGGAAGGTCATAAGCATTGGAAAGATGTGTGTGGTGAAGGGGCTGGATAGTTGACAGTTCATTTGAGAAGACTTCTTGGAGGACCGACGGACCAGGCTTTGATGCAGGGGAGAGACGTAATTTGGTGCAGTGAGAAGATCTCAGGAAGCACCAGAGTGACGTACTTGGTTAATTTAACCATCATTGAGCTGGCCTGCGAACCCGAAGGTTGCTGGTTCGATTCCCCAGCCAGGGCACATAATCAGGTTGCAAACTGCCTCTCTCCCTACTCCTCTCTCTAAAAAAACAAACAACAAACAAACAAAAAAACAACCAATCATTGGACAGCTTCTATGTCACACCTCAGGGTGGGCACAGGGGATCTCAGTCCACATGGCTCCCCTTGCAGCAGAGGAGGAAGACAAGATAGGCAGTGCCAATATAGAGTGCCAAGTGTCACACGCTACACTCAAGGGGGTATGGTAGTAGAGGAGCGCCTCACAGGGTCGAGGTGGGTGTCAGGCCTCCCAAAGAGGATGACCATCCAACCCAAGGCCAGAGGGACGGCCAAAGAAGCGACAGAGGAGGCTGAGAGTTGAGCAGGGCCTCATTACGGAAGGCTGGAATACCAAATGAAGGAGTTGGCTTTTATCCGGAGGGCATTGGGGAGCCACTGGTGGCTTCCAAGAAGCTAGGGAGTGACATGATCTGGTTCTACAGGCCACTGCTGTGCAGCGCCCCATTCATGACCCCCTTCTCTGACACATCTTTAAGCCCCCGGGCATGCTGGTCCCCTCTTCTAAGCTGCCTTAGCATCCTGGTCACTTGTCCTGTTCAGGGTTGAAGTCACCTGCCAGACTGTTTCTTCAGAGATGAGACCAGGTCTTAAGCTTCTCTGTGTCCCAAGCACCAGGCACCAAATCTTGCTCCTGACACAATGTGTTGCTGAACGAATGGATCGGTCCTTTTTCTCTGCATTTCTACAGCCCTTACTCTCAGGTCCACATTTTACACCTGAGACCTGTGCGCTATGCCAAAAATAGCATTTGCCCACCCCGGCTGGTGGCACAGTGGATAAGGTGCCGGCCTGCGAACCCAAAGGTTGGGTTCAATAACCAGGTTGCAAGCCAGGTCTCCAGCTAGGTTTGTAGCAGGAGGCAGGTGAAAGGCAACCATACATTGATGTTTCTCTCCCTCTCTTCCTATTTCCCTTCCCCTTTCTCTGAAAAATAATAAATAAAATCTTTTTTAAAGATAGCATTTAATCAGGAAAATAGAGACCTGATTCAAATCCTGGCTCCAACATTTACTGGGATAAGTTGCTTAACTATCCTAGAACCTCAGTTTCCCCATCTTTCATGCGAAGTACCACTGGGAACAGGGTAAGTCTCCACATGCATGCATGAGTCCTGTTTTCCTGGATAGTTCCATAAAGACCAAGGGGCTCCCCCAGCACCCAGCTCAGGCTGAGTTTACAGTGAATACAATGCTTGGTCCTGATGGTTCTTAGAGAGCAGAATACAGAGGAAACTTGCAGAAGTTTTAAGTCTTAGCCTGCCACTTCCAAGGGGGGTCAGTGACCTTGAGCAAGGTTCTTCCCCTCTCTGAGTCTTCTTTGCCTTACCTGACAAGTGGGGATAGTGATCCTTACCTGGTAGTCCTCATAGGGCCGATGGAAACCACAGAGGTGAAAGAGCTTGATGAATAGGTAGCATAGTAGATAACTAATAATTTAAAAGAATTGTGAACTGGTATCAATGAGGCATATGTGGTCGTTGGTAGGCATACCCCAGGCACCTGCTGACTGCCTCTGAAAGGCAGGGATGCTGGGATGCTGCTCTTCTAGCCAACAGTGAGCTTGGCTGGGGTAGAGGTGTTAAGTTCTGCTGGGGTCAGCCTTGAGGCACAGGAGCGACTGGGATGGAGGAGCTCATGGGGAGGGAGTCCTTTGCCCCATCTCCTCCCATATTCCTCTGGCTCATGATGCTTCCTGTCTTAGGTTTAGAGGGTGCCCTGGTTTGAGAAGGTTTGAAGAATCCCAATGGCTTTTGGTGGTTGACACCCCTTGGTGAAAGGCTGGCCCGTGGGAACAGTGACCTCACAGTGCTGCCCTGATGAGCTTCAAGTGCAGCCCTTCCCATCCTGTGACGTATCGGTCTCAGGTTTTATGGGAAAGAACCATGATTATCTTTGCTCTTGCCCAGGTCAGAAGGACCTGGAACTGTACATAGACATTGAGTCTCTGCTTCCTCACCTCCAAAATGAATGAGGATTTGCCCTGACCGGTGTGGCTCAGTGGGATTGACATTGCTCTGCAAAGTGAAAGGCAGCTGGTTGGATTCCCAGTTAGGAATTGCTGGATCAAAAGGCAGTTTCATTTTTAGTTTTTTAAGGAAACCCCATACTGTTTTCCACAGTGGCTGCACCAGCCTGCATTCCCACCAACAGTGTATGAGGGTTCCCTTTGCCCTGCATCCGTGTCAACACTTGTTTGTTGATTTGCTGATGATTGCCATTCTGACATGTGTGAGGTGGTATCTTAATGCAGTTTTAATTTGCATCTCTCTGATGACTAGCGATGTTGAGCATTCTTTCATATGCCTCTGGGCCCTTTGTATATCTTCCTCAGTGAATTGTCTGTTCATGGATTCCCAGTTAGGGCACATGCTTGGGTTGCAGGCCAGGTCCCCATTCCGGGTGTGTATGAGAGGCAACCGTTTGATATTTCTCTCTCCCATTGATGTTTCCCTCCCTCCCTTGCTCCCTCCTTTTCCATCTCGCTAAAAATAAACTCCTTAGAGGGGAGCAAAAAGGGGATGGATGTAATACAACAACAATAAAATTTAAAAATAAATAAATAAACTCTCTCCCAAAGTCTTCAAGATCAGAAGAGAGCACACAGTAAAGCGTGACTTGTGAACTATTTGATACTGTGCACATTCATTTTGTTTGTTTGTTTCTCATCCCTTCCTTCCCCTGATCAGGCCTGTCAGAGCCAGGACCTCGAGGCACCTCAGCCGCAGCCCTGTCCTTCTGAGGGTGTGAGCGTGGCCTGTGGGACAGAGGAGCCTGAGTCTGCAGTGGGTCCTTTTTGTTCTTCCTTTCCCTCAGGTAGCCTTTCTCCCCCTGGGCCACTCCTGGGGTGGGGGGGTGTTACCCCTTTCCAGGGTTTTTAATTCCTGTGGGGCTCACCCCAAAGCATTGAAAGTAGCTTTGTAATAATAATAATAATAATAAAAAGGGTCTCATCTATGACAAAGAGCTCAATGAAAAAAGGCTCATTTTTCAAAAGTGGGGAAGGGCCCATACTTTTTCTATTCTAGGTCATGGGGGTGTCAGGAGGGTCAACAGATGGGCTGAAGGGAGGTTTGAGCTATGGACAAAGGGGTATAGTCAGAGAGGCATGGGAACTGTGGTTGTGCGGGCTCCCTTGCTTCACTACTGGGCTTTCCTAAGACACTCAGCTTCTGCACCTTTGTCTTTACCTCCTGGGTCTCCTACATCTTCCTCACCCTAGCCAATGCAATAGTGTTTGAGAGTGCAGTTGTGGGATGAAATCTAGGGGAACAGGTGCTACCTGGTTCTTAGGAGCCTCTTTGGGACTCTGACATTGGGAATCTCTTGTTCCTCTCCCCTGGGTCCCAGGTCAGTGCACCAGTTTTTTTCTGACCAACGACCAGAGTGAGCCCCAGATGAATGAATTTTCCTGGAAGGATGTTACCAATGCCTTGTCCCTGGCCAACATGATCCTGGGGCTCTTCTCCATCTTCTGTAGCTTCTGCAAGTAGGTCTGGCACCCAGCAAGGTCTCAGCCAAGGGCTGGAGCCAGGGGCATGAGGAACGAAGCGGGGAGTCTAGAGAGCCAGGCACTAAGGCATAGGGATCAAATGGGAGCAGGAGAAATTATAGTGGGTTGAGAGTCAAAGGGCCAAGATTCTAGCTTCAGTTCTACCACCAACCTGACATGTGACATTGGCTAGGTTACATCCCTGAGCCTCAGTTTCTCCATCTTTAAAACAAGGAGCTTGCACTATGTCCTTCCTGCTATGGCAGGCTAGTATGATTTTCTTGAGAAAATCAAGAGGTTCTGCTTTGGTAGCCTTTACATGATCCTTGGATAGGCAGGCTACTATTCAAATTTTTTATTATAAATAAGGATACATGGTCTTGTGGGATATTAAAAATTAGCACTGCTCTGGAAAATCTGAGACATGCACATGGACCCCCAAAAAGTTGTAAGCAAATGATATTTCTCTAAATTGAATCATATTTCAATGCTTTGGCAGATCAACTCTTTATAGATAAATTCTTTATAACGTAAGCAACATCCTCCTAATCTGTTTGAATCTCTGTAATCGCAACAGGTGACTTCTCTGGATTTGTGTCTCATCCATAAGATAAGATGATTTTACTGGATGCTATTAGCTTGAAAGTTTTATGATTCTCTAAGTCCGGGTTTTTTGAATCATAATGTGAGGTGTACTTGCAGCAGAAAATCCCTTTCTTCTTAGTCCAGTCTAAACTTCTGGGAGTGTGGTTTTTATGCTCTAAGAGTGGGCTCAGTTCTCTTTAAACACATGGGGTTTGGTCTAAACAAAGAAAAGGCTGAGGTTGTTCGGGGACAGCTGAGGCCTGAGGTCAGCTGTTTGCTTCTGCTGGGCCACCCAAGCATTGCAGTCAGAGTGTAGACTTGGGAATGGCCTCCTTGGGCAGGTTTGCCAGATCATGGTGGCTGCTTTCAGAGGCATCCGGGAACATGTTCTGGACAGAAGCATAGAATCTTTGAATGCAGGGTCTGAAAGGGCTACTGGGAGTTATTTACAGCACCAAAATACATGAGACAAAAATTGATAGAACTGATGAATCTACTATCATAGTTGGGTATTTCCACATTCCTCTATCAGTAATTGACAGAGCCAGCAGGCAGAAAATCAGTAAGCATATGTAGAATTACACAGCACCACCAATCAACTGGGTCTAATTGAAATTTATAGACTACTGCATCCAACCACAGCAAAATACACATACTTCCTCAAGCTTAACAAGATAGACCACATTCCAGGCTGTAAGACACACCTTAACAAATGTAAAAGAATAGAAATCATATAAAGTATGATCTCAGAACACATGGAACTAAACTAGACATCAATAACAGGAAGATAATTAAAAAATACCAAAATATACGATGCTTAAACAACATGGTTCTAAATAATATGTCAATAAAAAATGAAGTCTCAAGGGAAGTTAAAAAATATTTTTAATTAAAATGAAAATACAATTTACCAAAGTTTGTGAGATGCAGTGAAAACAATACTTGGAAATTTATAACATGAAATGCATGTACTAGAAGAGAAATCTGCTCTGCAACAGACTACATTAAGAAAATTAGAAGACAGGCCACAGACTGGTAGCAATTATTTGCAAAAGATGCATTGGATAAGGGACTATAATCCAAGCTATAGAAAACTTTAATCTCAACAAGAAGAAAATAATTTAAAAAGAGCCAAAGACCTTAACAGGCACCTCACCAAAGAAGATATACACATGGCATATAAGCATAAGCAAAAATGCTCAACCTCATCTGTCATCAGTAAATGAAAACAACAGTGAAAGGCTACCACACATCTACTAGAATAGCCAGAATCCAGAACACTGACAACACCAAATGCTGGTGAGCAGGTTGCAAGCCAGGTCTCCAGTCAGGTCTGTGGCTGGAGGCAGGTGAAAGGCAATCATACATTGATGTTTCTCTCCCTCTCTGCCTCTCTCCCTTCCCTTCTTTCTAAAAATAATGAAATAAAATCTTTAAAAAAAATGCCAGTGAGGATATGAAGCAACAGGAGCTCTTATTCATTGCTGGTGGGAATGCAAAATGGTGTAGCCACTTTAGAAGCTAGTTTGGCAGCTTCTTCTAAACAAACATACCCTTAACCATATGATCTAGTCATCACATTCCTTGGTATTTATTCAAATGAATTGAAAACTATGTCCACACAAAGATCTGTACTTGATATTTATGATGTTTTATTCATAATTGCCAAACCATGGAAGCCACAAGATGTCCTTCACTAGGGGAATGTATTTAAAAAACTGTAATGCATCCAGACAATGGCATATTATTCAGTGTTAAAAGGAAATAAACTATTAAGCCATGAAGACTTATCAAGGAAACTTAAATGCTTATTAATTAAGTAAAAGAAGCCAATCTGAAAGGTTACATATTCTGCAAAAGAAAATATGAAGGGAATAAAAAGATCAGTGTTGGGGAGGACATGGCTAGGTGGAGCACAGAGGATTTTTAGGACAGGAAAATACTCTATATGATATTATAATGATGGGTATATGTCATTATACTTTTGTTCAAATCCATTGAATGTCCAACACCAGGAGTGAACCCTAAGGTAAACTGTGGATTTTGACTGATTATGATGTGGTAATGTAGGTTTAGCCTTAGTATGTACTAAGAACTAGAATGTACCCTTCTGGTGAGTGATGTTGATAATAGGGGGGAGGTTATACATTTGTGGAGGAGGGAGAATATGGGAAATCTCTGTACTTTTCTCTTAATTTGGTTGTAAACCTAAAACTTCTCTAAAAAACAGTCTTAGGAGAAATTGAAGGAAGATTTCAAATCAATAACCTGAGCTCCCACCTTAGGACACTAGGAAAAGAAGAGCAAATTAAATCCAAAATAAGAGAGAAAATAAACAATAAAAATCAGAGCTGAACTCAATGAAATTGCAAATAAGAAATTAATAGAGAAATCAATGAATCAAAAACTGGTTCTTTGAAAAGATCAATAAAATGGATAAACCTCTAGCCACACTAACCAGGAGAAAAAGAGAGAAGACACAAATAACCAGCATCAAAAATGAACCAGGAGCCATCTTTACTGATCCCATGGACATTAACTTTGATAGCCTAGATGAAATGGACCAATTCCTTAAAAGACTTAAGCTATCAAAACTCACAGTAGGAGAATAGATCATCTAAACAGGCTTATATGTATTAAAGAAATCATTTGGTACAAACATCTTATTTTGCAGATGGAGGAACAGAGGCCTGGAGAAAGGATGGAGATGGTTTAACTGAGAATTTACAGTAATGTGGTTGCAGACGCTGGGCTAGAACCTAGGACCCATAAACCATTGAATATACCTAAAATTTAGGGTTGGAAGAGGGCTTAGTGATTGCCTAGGGGGTTTGGAGTACCCCTTCAAGACTGTGAGATGAAAGTATGGAAGGAATGGAGGTGTGCATGTGTGCACATTCATGTGCGTGTGTGTGTGTAAAGCAATGTATATCAGGAAGGATGTGAGTGTGGGAGCTTCCAGGGGTGTGTATGTGTACAAGTGGAGGAGGTGTACTGGTGTATTGGAGGGGGAGTGGTTGTCCAGTGCAGACGGTGAAAGAGCTGTCCTCTTTGGGCCTGCTGGCCTACACTTTAGGAAATTCTACTGTGCCTCCTGGATGCTTCTGATCGGTTTCCTGTTAGACATGGTAATCAGGACAATGACTAGACACCTCAACATCTCCTCCAGATCGGGTGAGTCAGGGCCTTGGACCCCTAATCACTGACCCCAGGAGCAACTCCTTCATCTTCTAACATTGACAAGCCTTCATCAGACACCAGTCCTGTTCACATCCCTCAAGTGTAGCAGAAGTGGCCCTAGAGTTGGAGCTGGATCTGCTCAGCCTAGACCTAGCTCCTCTGCTGGCTTACTTACCGAGCTCTGGCCATCCTTGGCCCTGCTTCCTGTTTCCTTGCTTGCCCAGCATCCCCGTGCTGGGCTGATCCAGGAATTGGGAGTGGGATTAGTGGTGGGGGTGGGGGTGGAGAGGGGAAATGAAAAATTACTCCAAGCAGAGCAGCTGATTGAAACATAATATTTGTGTCAGATTTTGCTTGAAAAAAGGGTTCTAGAGTTTATTAATTTGTATCCAGTTGTAGGCCGATGCTTGCATGTTAAAGGATGGAACTAAGACCTGGACAGGGAAAGACTTGCCTAAGGCCACATGGTCAGTCTAAGGAAGAGCCAGAAGGAGACCAGTCTTTGATCTACATATAGACCACCCCAGGGCAGGGGGGAGTACATATTGGCCTTGGGGACCTCAGACTCTGCTTGTCACCATTCCAGTACCCCTACCAGAGGGGACTAATGTACAAGATGTACGAATGAGTGTAAGTTCTTCTAACCTTGGGCTTCTGGAGCAGGAGCTGAGCTTAATGACTTTGCTGTCTTCACCACCTTTGGCCTGGCCTCAGCACTGCTCCTAGGCGTGGATGGGCCTCTGAATGGGTTCCTGGCCATCATCTATGTGTTAGCCGCTTCCTTCCGCCTGTGTTTTTACTCAACTGGTGAGTGGAACTCAGTCTTACGGCTGAGCTAGGGAACACAGAGTGGGAGGAGCTGTTGGATGCCAGAAGCCTGGGTGCAGTAACTGATGCCTCCCCTTCCTTTACGAAGTCCCTCTTTCTTCTCCTGGATCCCAGACCCACAAGAGGCTGCAAGCTGGATTGGCAGAGCCCTGGTCTGGGGGCTGGGGACCCTTGGATCTTGGGTCAGCTGAGCCTTTTTCTTGCCATGTGATCTTTGGATGGAGCACATGGATTCAGACTTTAGAACTAGAGTCATACTCCAGCTTCCCAAAACAGATGGAGATTCTGTGCACTGGTGAGGGCAACTGCCTAAGATCTTAATGTGAGGGAACACAGATGCAGACTGGCTCTCAGGGGACCCTTCTATGGATGTTTCCTAGGGGCCAGGGTGCACACCTGGTCCTAGCTGCCTGCTTTACCTTTGTACCCAATGCAAAGCCCACACATCATCTCTGTGAATAACTGAATATTTATGGCCTGCTACTGTGCTGGGGTGAAGGGGGTTAGGAGTGTGGGGTGGGGAAAACCCAAAGGGACAGGGGCTTGCTTCATGCAGGTACCTTGAAATTAGCAGGAAGCAGCTAATCCCCATCTCTTCTCTCCTTAGCAGGTACACCCTTCACGTACAAGGGTCTACCCTGCCCTTATGCTTCCTGTGTTTTGGCCTCCACCTCCCTTCTGACCAAAGGCAACACATTCATTCTCTCTTGCATGGCCTCACTTATGATTCTTTTCATGATGGACCAGAGCTACTACCCACATGATGAAATCCTGGACTCTGAAAACTGGAAAAAAGTGGTTTATCTGGGAGGTGAGTGGGGATGGAAGAACAGGGGTTGGGAAACACACATGAGATAGCTTCATCAAAACTAAGTGTATTTTTTTCTTCTTCCAGGGGTCATCATGCTGCTTTTGTCTCCATTCTCACTGACTGCTTTTTACTGCCTGATCTGGTCGCTCTCCTACATTTTCTTTCCAGATGCTTTGTGGGGCAAGACAGCATGTCTTCAGCCACAACACTTAAGAAACTAAATAGCTCTACCCATTCCCGATGGCCTCTGTAGGGTTGGTGCCAGTCTGTTGGGCCAACCTTGCCTTACCCTCACTAAATCTTTCCTCGTTCCTGTGTTGTGCTTGAGCTGGATACATGTTGCCTTGAACCAGAGCAACCCACAGCGGGCCCAGTGACCGTCCTTTCTTCCCCTTTATTCAGGGATCCAAATCCCTTGCAGACAACAATTGTTCATGGCAGATGGAACGGAATTTTTCCAAGCTCCATTTGGGCTGTGTTTGAATTCCAGCTCTACCACCAGTTGGGTGACTTTGCGCACTAAGGTTAATCCTTTGGGAAGGAGTGAAACCCTTCAGAATTGATATAGCTACCGCCTTGGCCCTGCTGATGACTGTTAATTACTGCAGTGGTGGGGAGGGGCTCTGCTCACTAAAACATTTATTTATTTTCTTTAATATTTTTTTCAATTACAGTGAGTTCAATATTATCTTAGTTTCCGGTGTATAGCATAGTGATTAGACATTTATATAACTTACATAACGTGCTCCCCATGATAAGTCTACTACCCACCTGACACCATAGTGATTACAATATTTATTTTCTCCAAAATTGACCTACAATATTATTGACTAGATTCCCTATGCTGTACTTTACATCCTTGCGACTAGTTTGTAACTGCCTATTTGTACTTCTTAATCTCTTCACTTTTGTGAAGATGCCTCTCCCATCTGGCAATTATCTTTGTATCTGAGTTTGTTTTGTTTGTTCATTAATTTTGTTTTTTAGATTTCACATATAAGTGAAATCATACAGTATTTATCTTTCTCTGCCCAACTTAATCCACTTAGCATAATACCATCCAGGTCTATCTATGTTATTGCAAGTGATTTTATTTTATTTTATTAATTTTTAAAGCATTTGTTGATTATTTTTAGAGAGGGCAGGGAGGGAAGAAGAAAGGGAAAGAAACATTAACGTATGGTTGCCTTTCACCTGCCTCCAGCTACGGACCTGGGTGGAGACCTGGCTTGCAACCTGGTTGGGAACTGAACCAGCGACCTTTGGGTTCGCAGGCTGGCACCTGTCCATTGAGCCATCAGCCAGGGCTATTTTTCTTTTTATGACCGAATAGTATTCCATTGCATATACATACTACCTCTTCTTTATCTGATCATCGATTGATGGACACTTAGGTTGCTTCCACATCTTGGCTACTGAAAATAATGCTGCAATGAACTTACAGACTCTGGCTCCATAGAGCAAAGCTAGTCACGGGGCAATCATGTTGCCCAACTTGAATGTATATAGGTTATTGTAACTTAAAATTCTGTAATTATTTCAACAAAGCTTCTGTCTTTTGCTTCATTTGCAGGTTACCCATATTGAAGCTTGAGGGCATCATTTGGTTTTCAGGCTCTTGTTATGTTTTTCCTAGGCTCTAAAATACTAAACTTTAGATGGTCAAATGCCACTTTGTATTCAAAGTGAATAGAAATAAACAGCATTGAATGGAACCCTAAAGTTGCACCTCAAAAACCCCAAACCAAACCGAACCAAAACCATGGGTCCATTGAAAGCAAGAAACCCTCAACATTGTCTTGACTTTCTACCTCCAGATGGTATACCTAGGATTGCTGGCTGGTTCCCTCCTTCCTCAGCAAGGGCACCAGAGCACCTTTGACCTCAGGTCTAACTTTTTGTATGTGGCAAATATACATTAACTCTAAAATTAGAATTTTAAAATAAAAATCCAAAGAAGTCCACATTGCTCTGATTTGGCTGTATGGGAACAGAGAGCCCCCTTCCCATCCCTACTGCTCTCTATTCCTATCTCTATCATATATTTTTTTCAGAGCTGGATGACTATGTCTGTGTCCTACTTTATTTTAATTTCCTTCAGTTTATGCTTTTGGATTTCCCTTGCCTGCCACTCAAAAATGTTGACTTTGGAAATGAATAGATTCAGTTGTGCCTTCTAGTGAGCTATCTACATGGTTACTATAATGTGGTAAGAACCTTACAAATACCCACGAACTCAGACATTCCAGTCTGAGTATCCTGATCATAAACCAATTTCCAGGCCTGATAAAGTCACCCCCAAGTGGAAAAGGGAAAGTGCCTGCGCTCCCCTCCCAGCTGGTGCAGCCCTGCTGGTAGGTGTACATTCATTCATAAGGTGAGAAGATCCCAGCTTCCAGCTCTGACCCTGAGCAGTGGCTCACCTGGGAAAAAGTGGCACAGATTTATACTGTGTGGCTGAAAACAGGATCAGGGACTGCAATGCTCCAGCCCCAAGAAGAATGAGAGCGGGAAGCAGTCATGTTCTTTCTCCCCCTCCCCCACACTCCCCTCCTGAAGGAGCACGGGTCCCTTCTGCTCACCTCACCTTTTCTTGTCTATAACATTCTTTTTGCCTCCACTTTTTACAGCTAGGCACTGTCACACTAAAGTATGAGCAAATGTACATTTTATTAGTATTTTTGGAGATTTACAGTTTCAAAAGAAACACTGATTGTTCTCACCAATAGAAAAAGGTTTTTAAAAAAAAGACAATTGTCTTAGAAGAATAAAACAAATCCCTTCAGCAAGCATTGGGCCAATTCAAATCGGAGGAACCGGGAAGCAGAAGTGTATTGCTCTGTAAGGCTCCAATGGGCCATCTCCGCTTAAACCTGGTACCGAGCTCACAAAGAAAGCCTCTGGGGTCCCATCTCCTTTGGACACAGGTGGCTCACTCTCCAGGAGGCTGCATCTGTTTACAGAACTCATCAAACTGTTGCTGCTCCAGTTCAGTCATGACTCTGTTGAGGGCATAAATCTGAATGGGAGAAAAAGATGTGTCAGCAATGGAAGCAGCTGCACAGAGTGTCCCCAGACACAGTAGGCTATGTCATTTGAAAGTGCCAGAGCTATACCAGTAAGGGAACAGAAGTAGATATTAATTCCATTTGGGGAATCATTAAAGAAGCAGTGAAGCAGGTCACATAATCCAGCCCTTAAAGGACTGAAGGGACTGGATAGGTGATAGGGATATTATGATTAAATAAATATAATGGAAAAGTACAGAATTAGTTCTGGAAATTAATATTGAGAGGGGTTTGGGGAGCTGGAGGAAACGAGAGCATGTCAGGGACTTAAAGGCCATGCAAAGGAATCTGGATCTTATCTGACCAACTCTGGAGAGCCAGCAAAGACAGGTATGCAGGGGAGCAACTTGATTGTATCTGGGCTTTGGGAAAGAAAACCTGGAGACCATGTGAGGGATGGAGTTGGGGGAGGAGAGATCACAGGCCACCTATGTGGTATCTACTACAACAGCTAGAACAGGACCTGGGGCAGGCCATGGGTTGGATTGACAACTGCAAGGGACATTCTAAGGTGAAAAGCAGGGACTCTACCTTATCCCTCACCTTTCTTTATCCTTGTATTCTCAACCTGTTCACTAAAGGACAGAAACATCATACAACTTCCCAACTTGTAGAGAAAAAAAGTGAAGGGACATGTTTTTATATATGGAAAATGACTTGATTAATTAAAAAGACAAAGGGACACAAAAACTGAGAAGTGAGACACATAGAAAATACAAAAATAAAAGAATTAATGGAAAAAACAACCACATGTACAACAGAAAGGACACCAAAACTTCAAGATGCTACTTTGAAAATGCTAAAGCAAACAACTTCCAACATGATTGATCATGATAAAAAGAGAGTAGGCAGCCCTGGCTGGTGTGGCTCAGTGGAATGAGTGCCTTCTGGTGAACCAAAGGGTTGCTGGTTCAATTCCCAGTCAGGGCACATGCCTGGATTGTGGGCCAGGTCCCCCAGTTGGGAGCATGCAATAAGTAACCACGCATTGATGCTCCTCTTCCTCTCTTTCTTCCTCCCTTCCCCTCTCTAAAAATAAATAAAACCTTAACCAAAAAAGGGAGAAGGCACAAATACTATTAGAATTTTCTAAATTACTGATGTAATAAAGATGACAACAAATTCAATAAATTTGTAAAGGTAAATGAAATAAATTCCTAGAAAGTAAAATGATCAAAACTGACTAGAATAAATAGTAAAGTCGAATGGTCCTATGGTCTTTTTTTCACTTTTTTTTTTTTTTTTTTTTGTGGTAAGAGCCTATAATCTTTAAGGAAAATGGAATTCCATGGTGATGAAAATAGTTACAAGCAATAATACAAATATTCTAAAAAAACACAATACTAATGGTTACAACAGTTAAGTTTTATGCATATATATTTATATATTTTACCACAATAAAAAAATACATTTGAATGGTTTTAAAAAGATGTTGAATGAAGCAAATCAGACTTATAGCAACATATATCAAGTTCAGAAACATGCAAAACTCAGCAATATATTCTTACACTACAAATATTTTGGAGTACACACAGAAATTATAAATCAATACAGAACAGCAAGGCAGAGATTAGCATGAAATTAAGGAATGAGGGCACTGCTGATGGGAAGGGTCAGGGACATGACCAGAATGGGTCCCTGGGAGCTTCTACATGATTCGTCATGCGCTTCTCCTGTACTTGGGTGGTAGGTACAAAGGTGTTTTGCTCATCTTGTTTAAGCTGCACACACACACTACTTAAATCTCTGCTTCATTCATTCATGCTTTACTGAGAATTTGTAATCAAGGAGGCAGGCTGGTGGGAGAAAGGGGAAACTGAAATAAGCAGAGAAATAGGCTTAAATAAAATATAAGGGTAAGGAGGTCCGAACCAAGGAATGCAAGACTTTCAGGATGGAAAGGGTCGGCAACAGTGCCAAATGCTGCTTCCACGGCCAGGCGTGCCTTCTGTTCCCACTCACCCTCACATCTCTCATTCACATCTAACTTTCTGGAGTGCGGCCCTCCTGCAGAACTGAATGGAAATGGTGTATCTTCCTCCCCAAGGGATCTTGTCACATTCCTACTTTAGGGATATTATATTCTAGGCAACACAAAGAAAACAGCTAGAGTGCAAATCCAACATCACATTTCAGCCAGTCAACATAAACACAATCAGCTGTTCAACAACCGAGTCCGCACACACGGAACTTGAGCTGAATGCTTGGAAATGTGCCGATTCCCAATACCAGCTGCTGCTACTGAGTGCTTTCTCTGAGCCAGGTCCTGTGCTAAGTGCTTTCCATATAACAATCTTGTGAGGCAAAGCCTATCATCTTCATTTGACCAAAGAGGGCTGAGGAACTGAGGTTCAGTGAGGCCTGCGGGTGAAAGGTCTCAGGGGAAGAACTGGGATTTGTGGAGGAGCTGGGATTTGAAATCAGAAAAATAAATCTAACCTGTGGAACCTCACCAGAAAGGGTGTCAAGAAGGACATGAATACTGTCCTCAACAACATCTATCCCCACAGTATACACAAAGGACAGTTTCTGAGGGCTGTTTCTTACAGCCAGCCTCAAACTGTTCACCCAAGTGCAATGCAGTAAAATCATCAGGGGGCCTAGATCCAGGTGGGGACACAGGTGAAGGAAAGGGGGAACAACTCTCAGGTGGTGTGCCTTAATCCGAAAGTACGTTTCAGCTGATGGATTACCTTCAAACACACGATTAAATATTATGTTCATGAATACACAGGTGGGGATTCTCCTCTGCCTTGTCCTACAACAGTGCCTTGTACATAGTAGCAGCTCATTATTTGTTTAATGAATGGGTCAGGCTAATAAAACTTTAAAGTCTGCCCCTGTCAATTGTTGGGAAAGAAGTGAGCAAAGAGAATTCTCTTACACTGCTAATACAGGTGCGAATTTGTACAATCTATTTCAAAGCAATTTGGCAATGTCTAGTAATGTTAAAATATATTCAGTAGTTTTATTTCTAGTTAAGTATGCCCAATAGAGTGCCAAAAGAGACATTTAAAAATTTTTCACTGCAGCAATGTTTGTAATAGCAAAAACAAGACAATAATTTAAATGTCCATCACTGGAGGAATAGGTAAATGTACTAAAGTAGATTCATAAAACAGACTACTGTAAGCAGTGCTGAGGAATTAACTAGATTGTTATATTAACATAAAATAATTCTAAAAAGCATAATGTAAGCAAAATAAAAAATAAAATAAAATTTTATTAATGTAAATTTAAAAAAGATTTTAGTTATTTATTTTCAGAGAGAGGGGGAGGGAGTGAGAAAGGAAGGGAGAGAAACATCAATGTGTGGTTGTCTCTTGCTCGTCCCCAACTGGGGACTCTCTAAACTAGGTATGTACCCTGATCGGGAATTGAACCAGCGACCTTTTGGTTTGCAGGTTGGCACTCAATCCACTGAGCCACACCAGGGCTATTAATGTAAACTTTTAAATACCAAAGAATACTGTGTATTATTCAAGGATATCTACTAATATACTTGAAGGTCATGGTATATTAAGAAACTGGTTGCTCAAGGGTAGGAGAAGAGTCTAAGGCAGGAAATGGACAAAGGGGACTGCAAATGTATATGTAATTTTTATTTATCTTATTTTAAAAAGGCTCAAAGCAAATATGACAAAATGTGAACCACTCCCAATTGGAGGTGTTGGGTACCCAGATGTTCGTTATATTTTATTTTTCTGTAATTTTAATTACGAGAGAGAGAGAGAGAAACAAAACAAATAGAAAGAGGGGAGAGTGCAGCAAGCTTCCCCCTGCTATTAACTACGAAAATGAAATATGCACACCGAGATGTGGTTCAACTTAGGAAGTGTAAATAGTTTCAGCTTTTTATTCGCAAATCGATGGTCAGTGCTGATAGAACAAAGAACACATTGGTGGCTGTAGAGCTTGGGCCTCTCCTTCTGGTTATGAGGCGGCTGCTCTCCAGGCCCAATCCAGAACACAGGTGCGGGGTGTCTGGCACCTGCTCTCCGTCACCGCGGCCAGGCCCCACATGCCCCTTTTCTCCCTCCTCCCTTCCCTCCCGTGCATCCCAGCAACAAACGCTCTGCGCGAGGAGTCATCCCGACCTGGTGCGGGTCAGGGCTCTGATGCTAACTTGGCCGGCGACCCTGGGAGGTCACTTCACATTCCGGGCCTCAGCGATTCTCTCTCTAGACTTGGCAGGACCCCTGTTTTACCTGGAGGCAGGTGGGGCGCTCACTCCCTCCGGCCTCTTCCACCATTTCTCTCGGCTAGCAGTCTCCAGCAGCCACAGGTATGGCGCACAGACCCCTCCCCATCTCACCTCTGCTCTCTGTCTTTGCTTCAGCTCCTGCTGGGCTGACTTCTGCTTGGCCTTCTCCACTCGGCTGACAGGTTCCTTCACTTTGGACTTTTCTTTACGTGCAGGTGGATCCATAACTTGGCTTCTGAATGCTTCTTCAGCTCTGACCTGCATAGTGCAGAACGAGGGAAAAGAAAATGAAGGGAAAAGGACGGGAGGGGGGAAGAAGGGAAAGGGGAAGAGGAAGAAAGGAGGAAAAAAACGAAAAAGAATTGCCATTCATTGGCCTAACTAATCCCCCAGCTCTGCCCGTTCCTTTGACAAGGTGAGGCAGCATGACCCGCTGCAAAGGGTGCTGCATTTGTAGTAGTTAAGATCGGATTCCCATTCCTCCACTTCGCCCGGCGTCCCCAGGCACATCTCCCCATTTTAAGCCTCAGTTTTTCTGTCTGCAAAATGGGACAACAGTTCCATTCCCTGGCCTCCTTCCAAGAGCTGCTGCGAGAGGACCCAAAGAGAAGACCCACGTGAAAGCGCTATGGGCCGCGCCGCACCGCGCGCTGTACACCGCGGGGCTGCTGTAACTATGAGGACGCCGAGGTCCAGGGGGCAAGCCAGCCGGGGTCTCGCAGCGGGGCGGCGCAGCGCGCCACCTTCTCCAGCCTTCGGACCAAGGCTTCCCCACCTCTGGCCGGGGGGATAGTTACGTCCCTGTCCAGCCCGCAAGGACCTCTCTCTGCACCTCCTGGTCACCCCATCCGCCCCAAGGCCGGGCCCGCCCCTCGCCACCGGCCCGCCCAGGGCCCAAGCCCGGCCCCAGGGGGGCCTCTCTCCCATCCCTGCCCTGTCCTGGTGCAAAATGGCGGAAGAGGAGGGCGGCGCCCAGGAACCCGCACCTTCCCGCCCTGGCCCGCAGGACTTTGGGGCCCCGCCGCGTCGTAGACACCGCCGCTCGAAGGGGATCCTCGCCTTTCCCCACCTCAGGGCCTCAAGTCCCCAGCCGCTGCGTCCCGGATTGGGCGGGGCCGAGGCGGGGTGGGGGCGGGGCCGGGAGCGCCTAGCCCCGCCCCCTAGGCCGGGCTGCACGTGCGCAGAGAGCTTGTCTGAGTCCGCGTAGGCTCTAGGCGTGGGGCCGGTTGATTTAAGCGTCTCACAAAGGTTTTCGCCGGGAGTATTTTCTGGGACAGCTGCTAGGCTTTGGAGAATGAGATATGAAACCTGGGAGTCAGTTTCTTAATTCGAAAAGCGGGGATGTGATAGCTGTCTTCGTGATTTCTGAGCTTGTTAGGAAGATCAATGAGATCCTGTTTGCTACAGTACTTTGAAAAAGGAAATTGTGGCAGGAGTATAAATAGCCAACATAGACATAGAGAAACATTCAACTGTAATATATATATTTAATTTAAAATATTTAATTAATTTAATTTAAAATATATATTTAAGTAATACATATAATTGTAAACTATTATATATATATATTTAAAATATTTAATTAATTTAATTAAAAATATATTTAAGTAATATATATAATTGTAAACTATTATATATAATAGTTTACAATTATTTTTACAGTTATTTAAAATTTTACAAATTAAAATAGATGGTCGTCAGTCCGCAGCCCTCCTCACCCTGCTTCCCCACCTTCCAAAACACCTGGCTGTTATTTTTCATTCATTAGGTTATCAAGGATCGAAGAAAATGGTAGATAAAATACTTTGACAACAGAAATCCTGTTCAGTCTAACAAAAACAATAATAGCCACCTCCCTTCTGGGTTTTTTACGTTCCAGGCACTGTTCTTAGAAGAGCTTCCCATTTCTTAACTCATGTAGAGTAATGTGCATGTATAATGATATACAGTACTATTATTATCCCCATTTTACAGGTAGAGGAACAGAGGTGCTGAGAAATTAAGTGGCTTGTTCAAGATCACATAGCTAGTAAGAGCCCCAGCAAGTATTTCAGCCAGGATTCTAGATAGGACAATGGCCTAGCCAAAGGAAAACATGTTTTGGCCCACTTCTTTTGTTTTCTTTGAAACAAATGATAGATACTAAGCAGACAGAGTATAGCCCAGATGGACGTACACTTTCAAAGTGTAAATTGTCACAACTTTTTGGAAATAAGTTTAGTACTACATATCAAGAGCCTTATAAAAGAGCACAGCCCCACAAATAAATACTGCATGACTATTTAGGTGAGGTATCTAAAATAGTCAAACTCATAGAAAGTAGAATGGTGATTGCCAGGGGCTGGGGTTGGGGAAAAGGGAGATGTTCAATGGACAGAGAGTTTTAGTTTTGCAAGATGAAAAATTCCTAGATGAAAGACAAATACCATATGATCTCACTCATTACAGGACAATAATGAACAAAACAAACAAGCAAAGCAGAACCACCACCACCCCCCCCAAAAAAAAAAATAAAAATAAAAATAAAAAAATAAAAAAAAACCAGAACCAGATACATGAATGCAATGAACAGACCTTCAGTAGGCAAAGAGGAGGAGGAAGGGGGAAGGAGGAGGCAAAGAAGGGGAGCAGTTTAGTCAAGGAACTAGCATGGAAGAACCATGGACATGGACAACAAGTGGGATTGACTTTCGGGGAGAGCGGGTGGGTGGCGGAAGGGGACAGAGGGGAGGAAAAGGGATGGATGTAATACAACAACAATTTAATTTAAGAAAAAAGAAAGAAAAGAAAAAGTCCTAGAGATCTGTTGCACAGCAGTGTGACTATAAAAATGATTAAAACTAATCTTTTTTTTTACTTTAGTTTTATTTTATTGTTGTTGTACTACATTTATCCTATTTTTTCCTCACTGCTCTCCCCTGCCCCCACTATCCTCCTTCCCACAGTCAATCCCACATGTTGTCCATGTCCATGGGTCATCTATGCTAGTTCCTTGACTAAACTGTTCCCCTTCTTTGCCTCTTTCTCCCCCTCCCCCTTCCCTTCTCCCTCTTCCTCCCCTCTGCACACTGAAAATCTAAGACAATAAATCTTAAGTGCTCTTTTTACCAATTTTAAAAAAGAACGCTTGGTTGGAGTGTTGTCCTGTGTACCAAAGGGTTGCATGTTCCATCCCTGATCAGAGGCAACCTACCATTATCTCTCCTCTCTCATGTAGATGATTGTTACTTCTCTCTCTCTCTTTTCCCCCTTTCTTTCTCTGAAAATCAGTAAACATATCCTTGGGTGAAGATTAAAAAAAAAAAAAAAGAAGAAGAAGGAAAAAGCATAACCTTTCATCAGCAATTGCATTTCCAAGTTAACCCAATTAAGTGATCAGGTAGCACTATTCCTAAGAGTAAAAACTGGAAACAACTGAAATATTGACAATAGAAGTTGATTAAATAAATTATAGAATATCTATTATGGGCTTCTGCATGGCCAATTAAGTGACATAGAAGAATATTGACATAATAAAATGCTTTTATTTTTTAAAAATCTTATTTATTAAAAAATATTTTATCTTTATTTTTAGAGATAGAGGAAGAGACGGAAAAAGAGAGGGAGAGAAACATCAA
Organism: Noctilio leporinus; assembly: GCA_004026585.1. NCBI lineage: Eukaryota > Metazoa > Chordata > Mammalia > Chiroptera > Noctilionidae > Noctilio > Noctilio leporinus. The sequence goes on along the minus strand of PVIW01001739.1, from coordinate 6,214 downwards.
TGTGTGATTGCCTTTTGCACACCCCCAACTCAGGACCTGGCTCACAACCCAGGCATGTGCCCGAACTGAAGACCCTTTGGTTCACAGGCTGACATTCAATCAACTGAGCCACACATGAAATGCTTTTAGTATATTAAATGAAAACATTCAGAAGAGGCATATGTAACATATGCCTCTTGTTTTATTGTTTCAAAAAAGATTATTATATATGTATATGGAAAAGAGGCTGAATGTAAGCACAGCAAAATGTAAATTCAGATTATTTTAAGAGTAAGATTATTTTTATCTTCCTTGTGTTTTCTAGGTTTTCTAAAATAAGCATTTATACTGTAACAGTGGAAAATTGTAATGGGGAATTGTAACCCACCCCACCATTCTTCTGACGTTGTTTCTGTAAGGGCTGACTCTTGACTAATATGTGGCTTGGAGATGAAGAGCATGTTTGTATAAGAATCCTTGGAACTAATTTCAGAATATATAGACCCCAACCTCCAGGCATTTCAGCCCCAGGAGATTTGCTGACTTTCATTCATGGAGCCAGGATGACATGAAGCTGGGATGACGAGAACCCATGATGACCAAACCGAAATGGACTGTGCCTGTCTACACATAGAGAACTTCACAACCCCCTCCCTTGATCTCATTGTTCTCTTCCCCTCTCCCTCCTTATACAAAAAAACCTCTCCCTCCACTGAGAGGTGGAGATAGACTTTGAGACATGAGTCCCCCATCTTTCAGATAGGGGCATCTGAATAAACTACTTTCCTTAACATTAGCACCTGCCTCTCCAGTGTTGGCTTTCCTAGTGGCAGGCAGCCAGACCTGCATAGACCTGTGTTCAGTTACAATACTTTAACAGTACTTATACGTTTTTCTTTTAATCGGAAGGAAGTATATTATTTTTTAAATTGTATATGAATGCTGACTGAATTACTATTATTAATAAAAGTAACTAAGTTGGAGCCTATTTCAGAAATCTTGGCACATTAGGGAGATCTTACTTTTGTGTCACGTTGTACAGTTTATAAAGTTCACACATACTCTGGATGACCCAGGACAGGGATCTTTGGATGGCTTAAAAAGACAACTAAACAGACTGGATATAGGGTAAGTAGGAGTGAAAAGGCCAAACTACAAGATTGGAAAAATAGTGGAGCCACTAATAAAAGTGAAGGTTGATGAGTTGACTTGGAAAAGGATGAGTAAAAGGATAAATTAAAGGGGTGCATGCATGTGTGTGTGTACGTGTGTGTATGTGTGTGTGTGTGTGTGTGAGAGAGAGAGAGAGAGAGAGAGAGACTTACTATACTTTACACTTATAGATAGCAATAGGCAAGAGTTGTCCAGTGGTGTGGGGGCTCCAGAAAGGCAGTGATGTGGAGATATTGATTTGGGATTCTTCATCAGGAAGATGAAGGCTGGAGCCCAGGAGTGGCTGAAAGTCCCCTTCCTGCTTTTCCTCCATAACTTTATGATCTCTTCTCTGTTTCTTTTGTGACGCTTAATATACCCTTGGCCAATCTGTGAAATTTCCTGCTTGGTTGAGTCAGAGTTTACATTAATATAAGTATAAAATATTTTTGCATTTCAGATGTATATCCTACTGATTACTTTCACTTTATTGAACAGCTTTTTTTTTTTTTGGAGTCAAAAATTGCTTATTAAAAATTTTTGATTAATTATTTATGAATCTATTGTTACTTCTTCCACAAATTCTCCATTAGGACTCTTGATCTGGTCACATGAATCCAGTGAACTTTCTTTTCTTCTTTTTTAAAAAATTAACTTTAGAATGAGAGGTAGAAAGAGAGAGAAATAGAAACACTGATTTATTGTTCCACTTATTTGTGTATTCATTAGTTGTTTCCCGTATGTGCCCACAGTATGTGCCCTGGCTGGAGATGGGAGATTGAACCAAAACCTTTGTGCACCAGGACAACTCTCTAACCCAACTGAACTACCCAGTCAGTGCCAGTGATCAGTCAAAGTATTTTTTCATTTCTTGGAGATACCCTTCTGTAGGGCCATGCTCCTCTCCCTTTAACCTCTAGTCTTGACCTCACTGTCCAGATGTACTAGGACTCCCCTTAACTACATTCTGGGAATTTCCATCTCTGCTGTGTGCCAAATCCCCTGTCCCCTGAATCTTCCTATTTGTGGTTTATTCTCTCATTTGGAGAAGCACATTCTCTAATAACTTCTCCAGAAGGAGTTCATGAAAGGTAAGACTTTGAAATTTGCATCTAAAGATGGCTTTTTTTAACCTTCATACTTGATTGATGCTTGGAGGGGTGCAGATTTCTAGATTGGAAATCATTTTCCCTCAGAATTTTAAAGGCATTGGTTCATTGTTATCTAGTTTCTCATGAGATTAGACTCTTGAAAAGCTCAATTTATTCTGATTTCTCTTATTTCCTATGTGATTTTTGTTTGTTCATTTGTTTCTGGAAGCTTTTGAGACATATGTTTTTCCTTCATCCTTGGTGTTCTGAACCATCATAATAATGTGTTCTGATAAACCTTTCTCATTCCTTGTGCTAGGCGCTCAGTGGTCTCTCCATCAGGAAATGTATACTATTCAAATTGGGAAAAGTTTCTCTGTGATTGATTCCTTTGTTTTTATTTTTAAAAACATTTTCTCTCTCATTGCTCTATCCAGCAAAGCTATCATTTAGAATGAAGGAGCAGATAAAGTGCTTCCCAGACAAGGTAAAGCTAAAGGAGTTCATCATCACCAAGCCATTATTACAGGAAATGTTAAAGTGACTTATTTAAGAAAAAGCAGAAGATCAAAATCATGAACATTAAAAAGGAAACAAATTCATAACTATCAACAACTGAATCTAAAAAAGAAAACAAACTAAGCAAACAACCAGAATAGGAACAGAACCATAGATCTGGAAATCATTTGGAGGGTTATCAGCAGGAAGGGGTAAGGGAAAGAATGGGGAAATGGTGCAGAGATTAAGCATAATTGGCAGAACAAAATAGACAGCCAGAAGTTAAGAACAGTATAAGAAAGGGAGAAGCCCCAGAACTTACAGGCATGACCCATGGACATGAACTAAGGGAGGAGAGATTGCTGGAGGGAAGTGGGGTACGGGGCAGAAGGGGGACAAAGCAGGAAAAACTAAGACAACTGTAATAGCATAATCAATAAAATATACTTTAAAACTTTTTTCTCTCTCATTTTCATCTGTTGGCTTTATTTGTTCCATGCTCTAAAGGATTTTCCTGAACTTCATTTTCTAGTTCTTCTATTTTTTTTAAAATTTCATTTCTGCTATAGAAATTTAATTGCCAAGAGTTTTCCCTGGTTTCATGACTTTCCTTTTGGTAGTGTCTTGCTTTTAGTTGTGGATTCAGGTTCTTCTCTTATTTCATATTTTTAAAGATATCAATTGCAATTTTCTGCCATTTTCTTCCATATCCTATATTGTCTTCATTGTTTATTTTGGTCTCTGACTTACAAGTTGGAGGCTTTCTCAGTTAATTATAATAGCTACCATATATTGGGTGTCAAGCACTATTCTAAGTATTTTACATGTTTTAGCTACTTTATCCTTATACCAACCCAATGAAGTAGCTACCCTTCTTATCTTCAATTTACTAATAAAGAAAATGAGACACAGAAAGGTTAAGGCTCTTGCCCAGGTCACATAGGTTAAAAGTGAACCTGAGTCTAATTAAACCTCTAGCTTTCCTGTTTATAGGAAATATGAGGGATAGAGGGATAAATTAAATGAGGGATAGAGGGAAAGCCATCAGTCAAATCTGGAATGTGGGGTAGTGCACAAATTACCCAGGTTTACCAACAATCAAGGTTATCAGAAAAAAAAATTAAAGAAAGGCAGCGGGGTTAGTATGAAAATACTTTAAAAATATAACCACAAAATGCAATGTGTGCAATTTGAGACTGGATATCAAATAACATCAAGGAATTATTAATTTTGATAGGTGTAGTATATATATATATACTACCTATATGATATATATAGGTAAGGTGTGTGTGTGTGTGTGTGTGTGTGTACATGGACCTTTAAAATTACTGCTTTTGCAGCATCATTGAAAACATTACATGATGAAAAGAGCAAATAATGGCTTAGTATTATTATGAACATAATGATACTAGGGGGCCTCCTGAAAGGGTGTCAGGGACCCCCAGAGTTCACAGACCACACGTTGAGAACTGCTATCCTAGGGAAATTCTTGCACATGTGAACTAGGCAATATATATCAAGAATGTTCATAGCAGCACTGTTTGGAAAGGCAAAAGCCAAGAAGCAAATCACATTTTCATCATCAAGGGAATGGACAATGAGCTGGTCTACCACACAGCAACGAATGAATGTCCTGGAGCTCTGTGGATCGGTCTGGACGAATTTTAGCGTCTTAGTTTGTACTCCATGAAAAGCAATGTGAGGCAAATTTTTCCATATTCAGGGGGTGATCCCAGGAATCGGAAATGGTGAGAGAGAAGAAAAGGAAGGAAAACCAATAAAATGTTCAGTGCTGAGCTACTGACGACTTCGGGCTACTGTGCTCATTCCCACCGGGAATCCTCTGAGAATCATGGCGAATACAGTTCTGAACTGTCCCCGTGAAGGTGCACAGCCGGAGCATTTTCCACTGACTCTGGTCACTGCAGGTAGACCCTCTGGGGCAATAATTTTCCTGAACTCCTGAGCTGCACACGGGTTAAACAGCCTTCCCAAGCTTTGTAGCGAGCCCGAGTCAGATGGGCAAAGAGCTGCTGTGGCCTTTGGAGAGGCTTGCTGGCAGCCTGCCTGCAGGTCTCAGCTACCCCGAAATAGAGTGTGTTGAAGGGTCATGGTTTGGGTCACCACAGGTGTAAGCTAGATTCAGAGAATAATATTGAGTAAAAAAGAGAAAACTATGGAGAATTATGTACAATGTGCTCCATATTTAGGAGGTTCCAAAAATACATAAAAGTATGTGCATTGGGTTTTTCCCCATATATATTTTACTATTTAAATATCATTTAAGTCATATGTACTTCTTATAAACACCATGAAGAGTAAAAATAAAAGTTTCTCTTCCCTCTTTTTTTTTAAGAAAGATAGCATGTATTCTATGTAATATACATCCACATTTTCTTACTTTTTTTCTTCTTCCTTAACTGCATCTGATTTTTCTGAGTTATTGTAACATGATTTTCCCATACTGTGAAATAATTCCAATCTAAGAAAACTTAACCTGCAGTAATGCAGATACAAGTAATATACAAAATTATACCTTATTTAGTAAAATCTATTTATAACAAGATCATTTTAAAACATTCATAAGTTAAAGTTGGTTTTTATCCATTCAGCTACCCTGTCTTTTGATTGGTGCATTTAATACAGTTACCTTTAAGGCCATTATTGATAGGTACTTATTCATTATCTATTTTTCCCATTGTACCTGTGTTCCTGTCTGTCTGTCTGTTCCTTCATCTTCTTAAAGCAGACCCTTTAGCATCTCTTGCAATGCTGGTTTGGTGGAGATGTATTCTTTTAGCCTTCTTTTGTCTAGGAAACTCCTTATTTCACCTTCCATTTTGAATGAGAGCCTTGCTGGATAGAGTAGTCTTGGTTGCAGGCCTTTGTTTTTCATTGCTTGGAATACTTTCTCCATTCCCTTCTGGCTTGTAGTGTTTCTGCTGAGAAATCAGCCGATAACATTATCAGAGCCCCTTTGTATGTTATCAGCAGTTTCTCTCTTGCTGCTTTTAGGATTTTCTCTTTGTCTTTGAAATTTGTCATTTTAATGATGATGTGTCTTGGAGTGGGCCTGTTTGAGTTCATCTTCATTGAGAACCTCTGTGCTTCCTGAGCTTGCATGAGTTTTTCTCTCCTCAAGTTAGGGAAGTTCTCTGTCATTACTTTTTCAAACAGGTTTTCTATCCCTTGCTCCTCCTCCTCTTCTTCTGGTATCCCTATGATATTGATGTTATTACATTTCATGTTGTCCTGCAGCTCTCTTAAAACCTCTTCATTCTTTTTCAGTCTTTTTTCATTTTGTTTCACTGCCTGGGAATTTTTTCCTACATTGACCTCCACCCTGCTGATCTGACCCTCTGCTTTTTTAGCCTGCTTTTGGTTCCTTTTACTGTGTTCTTCAATTCAGAAATTGTATTCTTCATTTCCTCCTTGTTCTTATTGATGGTTTCTAGGTCCTTTTTTTTTTTTTTTTTTTTTTTTTTTTTTATTTT
>PVIW01001738.1:0-269481 GCA_004026585.1 Noctilio leporinus | reverse complement strand
TTCTTGAAGCCACTTAAGATTTTATGTAGTTTTGGGTGGGTCATTCAGTTGGCTGAAGCATCATTGCCCATACCAAAAAAGGTTGTGAAATTGATTCTAGTTAGGGTGTATACCTCAATTGCAGGTTTGATCCCCAGGAGGCAGTCAGTTGGTATTTCTTTATCATCTCTCTCTCCCTCTCTTTCTCTCTCTCTCTCTCGTCAATAAACATATCTCCATAGATGAGGATTAAAAAAAAATTAATTAAGTATTTAATATAATACTGCTTTGGTGGAGATCAACTCCTTTAGCTTTTTCTGGTCTGGAAAGCTCATTATATGTCTTTCAATTCTAAATGATAGCTTTTTTGGGTAGAGTAATCTTGGTTATGTGTTCTTGCTTTTCATCACTTTAAATACGTCTTGCCAGTCCCTTCTTGCTTGCAAAGTTTCTGTTGAAAAATCAGCTGACAGTCTTATGGGAGCGCCCTTGTAGGTAACTAACTGCTTTTCTCTTGCTGTTTTTAAGATGTATCTTGGTGTGGGCCACTTTGGGTTCATCTTGTTTGTGACTCCCTGTGCTGGACTTGTATGTCTATTTCCTTCACCAGGTTTGGGAAGCTTTTTATCACTATTTTTAAATAAAGGTTTGGGGTTTTTGTTTGTTTGTTTTTAAAGACTTTATTATTTTTTAATTTAATTTAATTGTTGTTGTATTACTTCCATCCCCTTTTTGCTCCCCTCTGTCCCCCTCCCCACCCATTCCCCCATTCCCCCACAAAGTCAATCTCACCTGTTGTCCATGTCCATGGTTCCTTTATACTAGGTTCTTGTCTAAACTGCTCCCCTTCCTTGCCTTTTCCTCCCCTCTCCCCCCAACCCCCTTCCCTCTGACAACTGAAGGCCTATCCACTGTATTTATATCTGGTTCTGTTTTGCTTGTTGTTTTGTTCATTATTGTCCTGTAATGGGTGAGATCATATGGTATTTGTCCTTCACTGACTGGCTTATTTCACTAAGCATAATACTTTCTAGTTCCGTCCATATTGTTGCAAAGTTTAGGAGTTCTTTCTTTCTGCTGTGTAGTATTGCGTTGTGTATATGTACCAAAGTTTTGTGATCCAATCATCCACTGATGGGCACTTAGACTGTTTCTAGCACTTGGCTATTGTAAATAGTGCTGCTATGAACATAGGGGTGCATAGGTTCTTATGAATTGGTGTTTCAGGATTCTTTGGGTATAGTCCAAGTAGTGGAATCGCTGGATCAAAAGGCAGTTCCATTTTTAGTTTTTTTTTAAGATTTTATTTCATTATTTTTTAGAAAGAGGGGAAGGGAGAGAGGCAGAGAGGGAGAAAGACATCAGTGTATGGTGGCGTTTCACCTGCCTCCAGCCACAGACCTGACTGGAGACCTGGTTTGCAACCTGGTTATGTGCCCTGGCTGGGGAATCGAACCTGCGACCTTTGGGTTCGCAGGCCGGCACCTTAACCACTGCGTTACCAGCCAGGGCCATTTTTAGTTTTTTAAGGAAACTCTGTACTGTTTTCCATAGTGGCTTCACCAGCCTGCATTCCCACCAACAGTGCATGAGAGTTCCCTTTTCCCCACATCCTTGCCAACACTTGTTGTTTGTTGATTTGTTGATGATTGCCATTCTGACAGGTGTGAGGTGGTATCTTATTGTGGTTTTAATTTGCATAAATACTTTATTATTTTTAGAGAGAGGAGAAAGGAGAGAGGCAGAGAGGGAGAGAAACATCAATGTATGGTTGCCTTTCACCTGCCTCTGACCATGGACCTGGCTGGAGACCTGGCTTGCAACCTGGTTATGTGCCCTGACTGGGGAATTGAACCAGTGACCTTTGGGTTTGCAGGCTGGCACCTTATCCACTGTGCCACCAGCCAGGGCTTATTATTCTTTACGTAGGTTTTCAATTTCTTGCTTTCTCTCTCTCCTCCTTCCAGAAACTCCATGATGTGAATGTTGCTACACTTGAACTTGACCTAGAAGTTTCTTATACCATCTTCATTTTTTAATTCATTTTCTTTTTTCTGTTTTAATTGGGTGTTTTCTGCTTCCTTATCTTCCCAATCTCTGATGTGATCCTCTGTTTCATTTTCTCCACTGTTGATTCCCTATAATGTAATCTTTATTTCAGTTAATGTAATTTTAATTTCTGACTGATCTTTTTAATGTTTTCTAGTTCAATTTTTATGTTTCCTATCACTTTGTTGAAGTTCTCACTAAGTTCATCTACTCTTCCCTGAAGTCAATGAGCATCCTTATAACAAGTGTTTTGAATCTAGTAGCTTGCTTGTCCCCGTTTTGTTTAGTTCTTTCACTGGAGGTTTTTTTTTTTCCTTCCCTGTTCTCTCATTTGAGACACCTTTTTTTGTCTTCTTATTTTGGGAGCCTCCCTCTATTTGTATGTGTTGGGTTAAGCTGCTACATCTCCTGGGCTTGGTAGAGTGGCCTAATATAGTAGGTATTCTGATCAGCAGCCTCGCAAGCTAGGCACTCCAGGTGTACGCCCTCCTCCCCACCTGTTGTAGTTGAGCTTTGATGCTATTGAAATGTCAATGGGAGGGATTTACCCCCCAGGCTAATTGGCTGCAAATACTGACTGCAACCACTGTGGAAAATCAGCTGTATAAGGTACAGAGCAGGGCTTACTCCAACAAGGCTTTAGTGACCCTAAGATTCTGCCCCTTGAGTATTTTGTTTACGGAGGTGGTTGGGTGGTGCTTTGGTATGGTCTGAAGCTGTCTACCATGTGCATAGGCTCTGGGGCCTCATAAGGATTCAGGCCAAGGTCAGCCACCACCTGTGTTCTACCTGATGCCTCCTGGCATGACCTACAAAATGATCTACAGATGACTGGGAATCACCAGGTTAGGGTGAACAATGTGAGTCAGGTTAATGGAGACTCAGATATGACGCCCACCTGCAGCTTTGTGGGGGTAGGACTCAGAAAAGTAACAATGGCCTCTGCCAGCACTTCTGTCTGGGAGAAAGTTGCCCCTACAGCTCTCACCCGATATCAGATAATTTAGTCCCTCCCTGTATGTCCCTGAAGTCTTTCAAGTTGCTGTCCCACTATTAGAGCTGAGTAAGTGCATCCAAGTAAGTCCCTGCATGTCCCTGAGTGAGCCCTTTTGGAGGAACTGCTTGGGAATCAGCAGCCCATTGCCTCACTCAGCCACACTTCTGGCTGGTTTTTACAGACAGAATTTATGGGTATTTTTCTTCCTGGCATTGGAACCCTGAGCTGGGGGCCTGGGACCTTTCACTCCTGAGGGTGGGGTACCTCTGCAGCTGAGATATCCCTCCTAATTTTTATCTGCTACATGTGGGAGAGGGACCAGCCTGTTTTGAATATCTGCCCCTGCTACCAGTCTCCATGTGGCAGATTCTTTTTCTCCTTCCCCTTCCCCTCCTTTTACCAAGCCTTTGTTTATTGACTCTTTATAGTACAGTAATTTTGTAGCTTAGCTGGTAATCAAAGATGGTTATTTATTGAGTGAGAGAATACAGATATAATCTCTTTTCCAAATATCCCCTTTCATGAATCTGAGCTAATTTTATATTAAGAACTAGAATTGCATCTCCTGGTAACTATATAGCACTTGTCACCCAAGATCAAGAACAATGCAAAGAAAATATATAGGACTTTGATTCTTCCACACAGGTGCACATAAAATTAGTTTATTAATAGCTAAATATAGGAATCAGCTATTTTGATCCAATATTTACATAACAAGCAGGTTAATTTTAAAGCATAAGTTACATTCACAATGTGACAGAAGTACAACTTTATCCATAAACCCTTCACACAATTATATATTAACTACTATTTTTATTTAAGCAAGGCACCCCTACTCATTCTAAAATACAGAATGTGCTACCTCACTGAAAAAGAGCATGAGGGGACTTAGAATTTTTCTTATTTAAAGCTGGTTTAAACTTAAGTGAGGCTATTAATTTCCTTACCAGTATTGACTGTCTTGGCATGCCACTTTACAGTTTGGGGGCTGACAACCCTAATGTTTACCCAAAACCAAAAAATGGGGTGAGTGGGCAGGATGTGTTCACACAACTTTTAAGTTGAGAGTAGGATTCTCTCCTAAAATATATGGACACTCATAGACATGGATGAGGACGTAGTGATTGACTGGGGGAGAGAGGGTGGGGACATGGGGCAGGGAGAGCAATGGGGGAAAATGAAACAATTGTAATACAATTGTTAACAATAAATAAATAAATAAAGTATATGGGCACTAATGTTAAATTCCAGTAGCACAGGCTTAGAAAGGCAAAATGTTCTGAGGACATGAAGCTTCCTATTAGTTGTCAAGTTACTCAATAACTTGTGGTATTTACTTATTTTTTATTTTGAATGTTTTCATTCTAATTCCTACCCCTAAGTCATCACATACACCTAAAATTATAACTGTTCTGCCAAACCATAATAGTTCAAAGATTTGAAATCTGTCCTTGGTTTGTTAAGTATTTCATTCAAATAAATCTGTATTTTATTTTATAGGAAGTTTTATATCAGAGTTTTCAAACATTCATTTTTAAAATAGGAGCAAGAGCCCTGGCTGGTGTGGCTCAGTGGACTGAGTGCCAGCCTGAGAACCAAACGGTTGCAGGTTTGATTCCCAGTGAGGGTACATGCCTGGGTTGCAAGCCAGGTCCCCAGTTGGGGATAAGCAAAAGGCAACCACACATTGACGTCTCTCTCCCTCTCTTTTTCCTTCCTTCTCCTCTTTCTAAAAAATAAATAAATAAAAAATATATTTTTAATGGGAGAATGATTTTAAAAGACAATGCTGAATAAAAATATATAGTTTTTACATTTATATCCTTAGTTATAGGATTTCTGTTCAGCTAGGTTTCTGGCAGTTCTGAATAATGGTTGTTCTGTAGTTTAGTTTTAATGTTGCTGTGGCTGTGGAAGGATGAGAGTACCATGATTACCTACGCTGCCATCTTGACTGGAAACAATCCTCTTACATCTCTTGTCTGTAATTACTGTATGCTTGTCCCAATCTGACCTGTACTCTACCTACACCTCTAACTTTTATACACACTTGTATTTCTAGACCTTAACACAATGACTAGTATAGGGTATCCTCTCATATGTCATTAAGTATTTGTTGCATGACTTGTTAAATTTTTTGACAGGTTTTTAAAATACTTTTTAATATGGAAATTTCCAAACATATACAAAATTAGAGGGTACAATACAGTGACAACTGTAATCCATCACTCATGATTATTTTGCCACTCCTGGGAATGGACTGAGATCAAGAGTGGAATTTTTGGAGATAGTGCTTTAATTTAAAAAGTTTGCTTGAGTAAACAGAATTTCGATCACTGTGCCAAGCTGGTAAGGAAATATACTACGACAAGTTTTGTTGTTTGTTTTTTTGTTTTGTTTTGTTTTAAGGGGGGAATGTCTTTAAATCAGAGCAGGCATTTTCTTTTCTTTTTTTTAACTTTAATTTTATTGTTGTTGTATTACATCCATCCCTTTTTGCTCCCTTATGTCCTCTTCAGAGCAGGCATTTTCAAGTAGAGAGTCAATGAAAGAAATAAAGTTATTCATTTTCCATTTCAACCAACACATTATTAAATGCTTTCTATGTGCTAAGCATTGGGATTGCATAGGTGAGAAAGATAATGCCTATATTTAAAGAGGTGTGTATTCTAATATGGATTGACAGTCATATAAATAAATACTTACACCAAAGTATTATGAGGACTTTGATGGAAACAGGTACTGGGTGTAACAAGGTCTTGATAGATAGTATGGTCAATTCTCTACAAAACATTGCCTCCACCCCTGGGCCTTAGGGCCCTGGATTTACCTCCTGTATCCCTCTGAAATGCTACTTATTTCCCCAACTCTATATATGATGGAACCTGGAATGTGGGTATCCTCCTAGCTCTTCATTGCTTCTTATGCAACATTACCTATTTTTAAAAGAAGTATATATGGTAATATCAAAATAGTGGGAAGTATGCAGTTTATACATGAATACCTATGAATATCAACTAGTAATTTATGGCCAATTTGATATTAGTTCATCCGGATTTTCCTCTATATATGTATGTAAACATACACATAGATTTCTAAAAATTAGTATTAGAAAATAGGATCAACTTACACATGCTCTTTCATAGCTTGCTTTTCAAAAAATCAAATGTTCAGGTTGATTTTTTTACAAAATTATTCTTTTTTTTAAAGATTTTATTTATTATTTTCAGAGAGAAGGGCAGGGAGGAGGAAGAAAGGGAGAGAAACATCAATGTATGGTTGCCTTTCACCTGCCTCCAGCTACGGACCCAGCTGGAGACCTGGCTTGTAACCTGGTTATGTGTCCTGGCTGGGAATCGAACCAGTGACCTTTGGGTTTGCAGGCCAGCACCTATCCACTGAGCAACCAGCCAGAGCCTTACAAAGTCATTTTTAATAGTTAAAATCTCCATCATATTGAGGAATCATAACTTATGTAATCGATCCATGTTTTGGGGCATTTTACTGATCTTTTTATTTTAGTTAATATTCAGTTATGGTTGCAAATTTTAGAATTTAGTTTTTTGAAGCTTTTGAGATCAACTTATATATCTTGTTTTATTTATATATCTAATATGATTTGTCTTGAAATTTAAATGACTCACTTTTACTTGTACTTGATTAATAATCATCTTATGAATTTAAATTATTAATTTTAAATATATTATTAAATCCATTTAACATTTTTACCAAATTCTCTTAGACATTTCAAACTATAAGTAACACATTTAGTAAAAGCATTTCTCTATAGCACTTCAAATACTTAATAAAGTCTAATCAAACTTCCTCAGTATCAAGAGTATTTACATGCATAAGGCAAAACTTGTAGATTTAAAAAATGAACATTAAATTTAATTAGTTAAATATGTTTACATATATACTTAAAAATGTTTAATGTGTAAGATTCTCTTACATATCAAGTATCGCAAATGACAAAACATAGAAACTATAACAATGATCACAAAACATCACAAAACCTGTGTAAAAATATTAACATTGTAAGTTACATAAATTTTTTACCATTTAAAAACTTATTTTTGCACTTTCCCAGACTTGCAAGTTCACATACCTAAGAGAAGCTCAGGTTCGCTGCTCAGTGGATTGAGCAGCTGCCTTCAAACCCAACTGTCATTGGTTCGATTCCCAGTCAGGGCACATACCTAGGGCTTCAGCCAGGTCTGTAGCTGGAGGCAGGTGAAAGGCAACCATACATTGATGTTTTTCTCCCTTTCTTCCTTCCTCCCTTCCCGTCTCTCTAAAAATAATGAACAAAATCTTAAAAAAAAAAAAAAATGTTTAATAAAAGCCATACATAGGTCATAGATTCGGCTTCAGGAGATAAGGTCCTACTGGAATAATTAATACAGGCGAGTCTTTATTTGGCTTATTACATCTTCAAACTATTTTAAAAAAATTAAAATCTAGTACATTATATATTCCTCCTAGTTAACTGTCAACCATTTTTCACGATTAACTAGTTCATTTCTATGGTTACATCTTGAAAATCTTTTACTTATGAAATCTTAAATTTCAAAATACTGAACTAAAAGCAACTCTCCACCTGTCCCTAGTCTGCACTTTAATCAAGTCTAAGTGTGAGGTTAACAACCTGCTAGGGTTAATCTGGAAAGTGAGACTCAGCAGACTTTTAAAGGAAGGAGATGGTCAAATGCTTTGATAGAGAGAAATATAAAGGCTCTATTACCAATCAAGGTGACTGCTATGTGACTGACCTATAAGGAGAGATCAGTGGAGGAGTCAGGTCATTGTGGAAAACTCCTGTTGGCATATAATAAGAAATAAGTTAGTTAAATAAAAGGAGGGGAATCAATTTTAAATAAGGGCTTTATTTTGAAATGGGAATTGGGTATCATTCTCAGAGCAGCATGTTGTCATGCTAGGAAAAAGCTATAGGAATGCTTAAACTTTGCCAGTTAAATGGAAAAGTCTTGAAGGGGACTAACCATTGTGTGCCCATGAACAAACTACTCTTGAGCACTTCTGGCTATGGATTTTTAAAATACAAGTTTCAGAAGATTTTTAAATTGAATTTATTGGGGTGACATCGGTTGATAAAACCCTATAGATGTCAAGTGCACAGTTCTATAATACATCATATGCACACTGTATCATGTGCTCACCACCCACAGTAGGGTTTTTTTCTGTCCCCATCTATTCCCCTTTTGCTCTCTTCTACCTCTTAAGTTTCAGAGAATTTTAATGGCACAATTATGAGTTTAGAGATGGACCATATTTCATAGATTTTGTTTATTTCCTCAACAACCATGGACATTATCCTAAAAGTCCCTGCATTCCAGCAAACAATAACCAAATGTCTTCAGTTAGTGTTACACTATATACACACACAGGTATCAAAACAGATTTATGGTTAACCATTTTTTTAAATGGTTAAGTTACTCTAACTTAAGACTTTCTTTGCTTTAATTCATCTCAGTTGTTTAAGGGCTTATTAACTGATTTTAGTTAAAGTTAAAATGGTTCACAACTAGCTTATACCCTGTGGTAGGCAGCCTTTAAGATGAACCCAAGGATCCCCACCTCCTAGTATTCATGTCCTTGTGTAATTACCTCTCCCAACTATAGGCTGGACCTAATGAATCAATTCTAACACACAACAAAATGGCAAAAGTGACAGGATGCCATTTCTGAGGTGAGGTTGCAGAAAGATGAAAGCTTTTACCTTGCTTGTCCTCTATCCTCTCTCATGCACTTGCTCTGAGGCAAGTCCAATACCACATTGTGAGACTCTTCACAAAGAGGTCCATTCCACAAAAACTATTGTCTCTGGCCAACAGCCAATGAGGAGATGAGGTCTGACCACAGCCACAGAATGTAAGTTTAGAAGGTGATCCTCCCCAGTCAGTCCTGCAGGCTTGGCTTTCATTGAAGCTTGTGGGAGCCTCTGAGCCAGATGAACCCACTTAAACCACACTCAGATTCCGGACCCAGAGAAACTGTGAGATAACAACTGTTTCTTGTTTTAAACTGTTAAATTTTAGAGTAATCTGTTAAGCAGCAATACATAACTAATAAACTCCCCTTTCTTTAGAATGCATTCAAATCTTTTGTTTTTAACTTACCCAAATATTAACAAATAAATTGAGAAATGTGTGGAACTTGGGTCAAGTAGGATATCATTAAATTCTATAAAAGGATGGAAGTTGTAGTGCCTTGAAAATCAAGAACAGTAAGAATTTATTAGTAATCATGTGTAAAAAATTATTTATTTTAGCATCAGTAAAAATATCCATTAGATTGACATTTTTTAGTAAAATGAATGCATTTGTATTGATTCATCCATACACTAACCTTTAGGCTCTATGGCACACATGAGTATTTGTGTACTGGTTGAATTGCACAGGGTAACTGATGGCTAACAGTGGTAAGAACAAATAGCTCAGGCTAATAAAATTTGGAGCCATACGCTTCTTGAAATAAAGGAATAACCAAATCATTTTTGACTCTATCTCTGGTCTCTAGCACAGAACTGTCCAATAGAAATATAATGTGACCTTGACCAAGATGGAGGTATAGATATGTTGCATCTCCCTCCACAACTGCATCTCCTGCTAAGATGGAGGTATACACACACTGCATCCCCCTCCACAACCGTACATCTCACTAAGATGGAGGTATAGACTTGCTGCATCTCCCTCGATAATTAAGAAGAAACACAATCACCTCTGTCAGGGCCCACCTGGGAAAACATTGAAACTTGGAGTCCTGCAAGGGCCAGGCTAAGTATGTAAGACCCAACCAGAAAATGGGGAAGGCTGGGTATATACATGTTTCCATGTTATAGCTGTGGACCCTGGGGTTGAAATTAGGCCATGAGAAAATATTTTATTTTATTTTACTTTATTATTTTATTTATTATTTTTTAGATTTTTTACTTATTATTTCCAGAGAAAGAGGAAGGGAGAGAGGCAGAGAGACAGAAACATCACTGTATGATTGCCTCTCACCTGCCTCCAGCCACGGACTTGAAGACCTGGTTTGCTACCTGTTTATGTGCCCTGGCTAGGTAATCGAACCAGTGACCTTTGGGTTCGCAGGCCGGTGCCTTATCCATTGTGCTATCAGCCAGGGCCTGAGAAAATATTTTAGACACAGTGAAGCCTGGCCTGTTCTCTCACCACGCCTAATCCTTTGTTGTATCAACAGTAGAATGCACATCCTGACCTGAGTGAGATCTCTGTGCCCCTTCATCTGTTTTTTTTCTATTTCCCTATAATTAGCATTGTTTAGCATTGATTGACAAGCTACATGTGTCCAAGTTTACCTCTTTCAATGAAAGAGCTTTGGAAGCCCTGGCTGGTGGCTCAGTGGATTGGCGCCGGCTTGTGAACTCAAAGGTCACTGGTTTGATTCTCAGCCAGAGAACATAACCAGGTTGCAAGCCAGGTCTCCAGCCAGGTCTGTAGCCAGAGGCAGGTGAAAGGCAACCATACAGTGATGTTTCTCTCCTTTTCTTTCTCCTTCCCTGACCTTCTCTCTAAAAAATAATGAAGAAAAAAAAAAAAAAAAGATCTTTGGGAATGGCCAACGAAGTGGCCAATGTGGTCTTTGGCTTTGAGCCACTGGTCGGTCTCCCCCCACCATAGCACAACCTGCCTGGGAAGGTTCATTTCATCCAAGGCACCCAGGGGATCTCTGCAGGTCAGGAGTCCCACACACACTTCAAAATGGGAGACAACCAGAAGTTCCAGAAAATTGAGCTGCATGGAAGTCCAACAAAGATATAAAGAAGAAATACTCATTCAGACAGACGAGCAAAGCTGGAACAGACAGGGCCCTGTTTGGTGGCATGGCGGTGGGACAATGCTGTGGCCAGCAGACTGAAAGCTCAGTCACGCATTAAAAAAAAAAAAGTTGAGAGGGACACCTGGGGAGCACTCCCAGCACCAGACCAGACCTTGAAGCTCACAGTTCCAGGATGCGGGATAGAAAGGGGAAATAAAGCCACATTACTTCTGACTGTGAAAACCAGTGGGGGCTGGGACAACAGAAGAAACTGCCAATCTCTCAGCAGAGTCTGTTTGTCTAGAGTCCCCACAGACCTAAAATGTCCACATACCCACCCACTCTGGGAACCATGACCAGAGCAACAGCTAAAGGGGTGCCAGCCCCACATGGGAAGCAGGAGAAGTGCATGAAAAAGGGGTGAGTGCCCAGCGAGCAGCATTGTTCCCTCTCTGACCCCTCCCCACATACAATGCGACAACATGGTGAAACTAATTATCCCACACTGATGAATACCTAAGGCTCCACCCCTTACAATGTAACAGGTGTGACAGCTCTACCTAAGAAACAGGCAAACACAGGAGGCTAGCAAGTTGGGGAGACAAAGTAGTATGACCCAAAAGAGGGAACAGAGCAAAGTTCCAGTGGGAGAACTAAGCCACAAGGAAATAGCCAACCTAACAGATGCAGAGCTCAAAATGTTGGTGATAAAGATGCTCACAGACTTGACAGATATGCTTGAGTATGGCAAATGCAGAAGGGAAGAAGTGAAGGCTACACTAAGTGACACAAAGGAAAATCCATACGAAACAAATGGTGAAGGGAAGGAAACCAGGATTCAAATCAATGACTTGGAACATAAGGAAGAATTAAATGGTCAGCCAGTACAGAATAAGGAAACAAGAATAGAAAAAATGAGGAGAGGCTTAGGAACCTCTGGGATAACTTTAAATGTGCTATCATCTAAATCATAGGGGTGCCAGAAGGAGAAGAGGAAGAGCAAGAAATTGAAAACTTATATGAAAAAATAATGAAGGAAAACTCCCCAAATTTGGTGAAGGAAAGAGACATACAAGTCCAGGAAGCACAGAGATTTCCAGACAAGCTAGACCCAAAGAGGACCACACCAAGACACATCATAATTAAAATGCCAAGGATTAAAAATAAAGAGAGAATCTTAAAAGCAGCAAGAGAAAAGAAGAGAGTAACCTAAAAGTAATTACTATAAGACTATCAGCTGATTCCTCAAAAGAAACTTTGCAGGCCAGAAGGGACTGACAAGAAGTATTCCAAGTAGTGAAAAGCAAGGACTGACAACCAAGATTACTCTATCCAGCAAAGCTATCATTTAGAATGGAAGGACAGATAAAGAGCTTCTCAGACAAAGTAAAGCTAAAGGAGTTCATTATCACCAAGCCATTGTTATATGAAATGTTAAAGGGACTTACTTAAGAAAAACAAGATCAAAACTATGAACAGTAAAAATGACAACAAACTCACAACTATCAACAACAGAACTAGAAAAATAAAATAAAAACAAAAAACAAACTAAGCAAACAACCAGAACAGGAACAGAATCATAGGCATGGGAATCATTTGGAGGGTTATCAGCTAGGAGGGGGAAAAGGGAGAAATGGGGAAATGGGGCAGGGATTATGAAGCATAATTGCTGGGTGCAAGACAGACAGGGGGAAGTTAAGAATAATATAGGAAAGTGTAAAGACAGGGAACTTATGTGCATGACCCCTGGACATAAATGAACAATGAACTAAGAGGGGTGGGATTGCTGGAGGGAAGGGGGGTGCTGGGTGGAGGACAGCAAAGGGTAAAGAAATTTGGACAAAGTAACAGCATAATCAATAAAATATACTTTAAAAAATAAAGAAATATGGTGTGGCTCAGTGGATTGAGCACTGGCCTGAGAAAATCCCAGTCAGGGCACATACCTGGGTATCGGGCCAAGTCCCCAGTTGGGGGCACGTGAAAAGTAACTACACGTTGATGTTTCTCTCCCTCTCTTTTTCCCCTCCCTTCCCCATCTCTAAAAATAAATACATAAAATCTTTTAAAAATAAATATTAGTAATAATTATCAGTTAGTATCAAACACAGTAAATTCAGTATTGTGTTGTTTTACTTCTGTTAATACCCAGCATGCTCTTCTACAAAGTGAAATTTGGACTGAGTCACCAGGGACTTCCTTTGAAATATTTCAATACTTTGATGACATTTATTTGTATTTTGGACTTGAAATATTTTGGGGATTTAAAATTCTTAATTAGTATGGGGAGAAAGTCATGATGAATCATGGATGACAGAGTCATTTTGAGTTGAAATGAGAAGTGAATTTTCAAAAACATTTCAACCAATATTACCTTCACATAAAAAATTTACTACATTGATTTTGCATATTTCTAAAACCCCATAACCCCACCACCACCACCACCACCACCACACACACACACACACACATTCATCTCCCATGGCTTTAGTGAAATAGATCAGAAGTTTACTTTTTAAATTGGGATAGAGTGTTCACTTGAAAGACATCAAAAGACTAAGTAAACTCATGCTATTTCTGGATATTTAACAGAGTGGTACATTAAAAAACAGAATGTTCATCTTATCAGTTCAATTACCTTTCTGAACCTGAAGCCATTTCTGTCCCTTTGGTAATAAATAGGGGGAAAACTTAGCTTAGGCTGAGTTCCCAAATCTAAGCAGAGGGTTGCGTCTTAAAGAATATAGCAGTGGGCCTCAGGCACCCCTGGACCCACACCAACTGACTACACCTGTGCTGTTGTGCCTGCTGCAAGTTGTTGAAACATGAATCCTTCACTCTCATGGCAGCCCAAAAATTGCTGGAAGTTTAGGTGCACCATGATACCAGTAGGTGGCAACACACAGGGAGCAATGTGGATAAAGTGAATGAAGTATAGAAGAGAGGACTATTTGAGAGTATGGAAATGATTGAATTACACAGTCAGAAATAAAGTTGAGGGAAACAGCTTCACCATGGCAACGAATGTCTTTGGTGACATGATCAACAAAGATATTAGACTGGCCTCCAAAACCAGAAGCACAATAAGAGGAAAGTATTCTGAGAACCTTTCCTTGTGGAGACCCCCTCATTTGCGGATGGAAGAAAGGCTATGTAACTTCTTTGAACAACCAGTGCCTGTGTGATTTCTGTTGGCCTGTTAGTGCCACTGTTGCCCTAGAGGGACAGATGTTCTGGAAAAGTGGCAAACTTATTCTACCAGGTGAGCAGAACCCAGTTGACTGCTTTCAGTCTCAAGGCAATGAGGGCTGCAATGGTGGCTATAAGGATTATGTCTCTCGTAATGGACAACGAGGCCTGGACTCAGAGTAAGCCTAGTATTACACAAAGGTTGAATCCTGCAAATACTCAGGAGCCTGAATATTCTACTGCCAATGACACTGGTTTTGTGGACACTTGTAAGCAGAAGTCCCTTATGAAGGCAGTGGCAATTGTGGGATCCACTCTGTTAGTGTAGATGCAGGCCAGGATACCTTTCAAGTCTATAAAGAAGGCATTTATTAAGCTCCAGGCTATAGCAGTGAAGACCTGAATCATGGCTTTCTGGTGGGTGGCTTTGGCTGTGAAGGAGCAGATAAAATAAATAAATATTGGCTTGTCAAGAACAGCTGGGGTACAGACTGGAGCATGAATAGCTACCAAAGATGGCCAAAGACTGGAACAACTGTTGTGGTACCACCATCACAACCAGCTATCCTATCAGGCTGTGGTGATAATGAAGGACTTGACTGAGAATAGAATTTCCAGAGGAGGATTTTATCTTAAAACTGACCAGAACTTATTTGTGAGATAAAATACTTGAATCATTGAGGAAAATCCAAGTTTTGATTTGAATTCTGCAACATTTTTACACTGGTAAAATGTTCCCATGTCTTCTTTACTGCTGCAAACAACTTTGATTGACTTGCCTAATACATTTTGAATTTTCATGTTTTAAAAAGATATACAAAATTTTAGTTTTTAATTAAAATGCCTTTAATTCCATCACAGTTGTCTGTTTCTCTCTTTGCCCTCCTCCACCCAGCTCCCCAATCCCAGTCAATCCCCACATGGTTGTCAATATCCATGGGTCATTCATATATATATTCTTTGACTAATCCCTTCTCCTTCTTTCCATCATTCCTCCTTCCTCCCCTCCCCTCTGGCCGATGTCAGTCTGTTCCCTATTTTCATGTCCCTGGTTCTGTTTTGCCTGTTAGTTTATTTTGCTCATTAGATTCCTCTTTTTTTTTTTTTTTTTTAGATTCCTCTTATAGGTGAAATTATACTATGGTATTTGTCTTTCACCAATTGGCTTATTTTTTTTTCAATATAAACCTATTTATTGACCACTATTTACCTGTATTTACTATAAAGTAAATAATATACAGTTGGATAATATTCAGTTTACTACAAAGATATTGTTTTTCCTGGCTTCTACAGAATCAGTAACCCAAGTACTGGCACTGAGCCTACATGTAAGGAATGAGTTGGAGTAAAAACATGCAGGTCAAGACTTCAGATTATAAATTTGTTCACCCATTTATTCCAGCAGGTCTAAATTGCCAAGGTCTCTATTAATCTGATTAGGTTTCCATAAATAAGTCTTTTTTTTTTTTTTTTTTTTAAGATTTTATTTTATTATTTTTAGAAAGAGGGGAAGAGAGAGAGGCAGAGAGGGAGAGAGACATCAATGTATGGTTGCCTTTCACCTGCCTCCAGCCACAGACCTGACTGGTGACCTGGCTTGCAACCTGGTTATGTGCCCTGGCTGGGAATCGAACCTGCGACCTTTGGGTTCACAGGTCAGCGCCTTATCCACTGTGCTACCAGCCAGGGCTTCATAAATAAGTCTTACACATTCCATGATCATCATTTTTTAGTCAATAAAACACAAGGATTTTAACTTTTTGTAAAGGAACAGCTTACTAGGTGAAACCTTTTAGTCTTGTTTTCCTAAATGAAACATACTAGGGTTTACCTAGCTTTCTCATTTGGAAGGGGAGGGTTTGTTTGTTCTTTTTGGTTTGTTTTTTTCTGAACAGGTTTTTATTACACAAAGGGGATGGGGCCCAGTCTTTCTTGGTTGCTGCCTTCCTCATGGCTGCAAGGACATTGCTTAGCTCCTCTCTTTTCCTCTGGGCATGGATGTGTGTCCCATCCTTTTATTGATGAATTTCAGGGCCCTCTTGTCCTTGGAGACTTCTTGCAGCTCCATGACACCCAACTCATAAGGAGCAAAGCCACATACCTCTTAGATTATGTCCCCCACCAATTTGGTGTGCTTGGTGAGGTGCCTATGGCAGCAGCTGTGCCTCGGCTTGCTTACCTTCTTTGTCACTTTGTGGCCCTTGTTGAGGCCACCATGGCCGTGGGGTAGAGGAGAGCCATGGCTGCTGCTCTTCAATGGCTACTGTGGTGGAAGGAAGGAGGCTGTAGGTAGTGATAAAATTTTCCTTTCAGAGGTTTTACAAATACAGGGTGCGAGTGATAAAGTGGCAAATTTTAGTAAAATAAACAACATATCACAAAAGTGTTATATTTTGAAATAAATTTTTGCTTGTATGTAAATACATGAACATAGTCATTATTTTTTTAATTGTTAAAAAAGTCTCCATTTGCTGCAATAATAGACTCCATTCAACTTCGGAATCTTCAGCACCCTTTAATTAACTTTTCCACATCAAGGACATCATAATGTTTTCAAACTTAGCTTTAACAGGCTCTTTATTGGGATGAGGTTGTTTATTAACTTCTCTCTCACAAATGCTCCATACATAATAGTCTAAAGATTTGCATCTGGTGAACTAGGCCGCCAGATTTCCTTTAACCAGAATTCATGAACATTGACACTGAATGCTGTGCTGGTGCACCATCTTGTTGGAAGATAAAATGAGGTCCATTTGTGATTTGCTTCATCCATAGTACAACTACTACTCTCAAAACGTCAAGGTAAACATCAGCAGTCACCTTCAAATTCAAGCCTTGTTGGAACAAATGTGGGGTCATGATATCTCCTTCATTGCTGACAACACCTAACAGCATGACTGTAGCAGGGAATTTCATTTTCAGGACAATTGGGACTTCATTAAGATTCTCGCCCTGGCTGGTAGTACAGTGGATAAGGAACTGGCCTGTGAATCCAAAGGTTGCTGGTTTGATTCCCAGCCAGGGCACATAACCAGGTTGCAAGCCAGGTCTCCAGCCAGATCTGTAGCTGGAGGCAGGTGAAAGGCAACCATACATTGATGTCTCTCTCCTTCTCTGCCTCTCTCCCTTCCCCTCTCTCTGAAAATAATAAATTAAAAAAAATTAAAAAAAAAAAAAGACTCTCACAGAGACACTTGTTGTGTGAGAAAATCAGAGGGTTTTTTTCTTTGTGATTTTTCTATTTTGTTAGCAGTTTACTTGCTTTTTCAAAGTGCCTTTCCTTTGACTGCTGTCATAAACTGGCTTCTTCTAAGAACATACAATTTGTATTTGCTATCTTCAGCAATAATCTTGCAAACCCTTGCATCCAACATCTGCAGTTCTCTTGCTATGGAGCACATTGACTTTCCTGGATCTTCATTGATGATCTCCTGGATTCTGCGTACAATATCTGCACTTTTGAGATACTTGCGTACATTATGCGTTTTCCTTGTTGGTGTGGCAACATCAGGATCAGTATCATATACCTTCTTTATGTTGTCAACTGAACATAAAGGGATGTTCTTGAAGTCTGCAATTTCCTTAGCAGTTGACCTTGCACACAGTCCAGAAATTATGTTTGCTCTAGCATTGTATTCCTTCAACATGATGGTTGCTCTCAGAATTTAATACTTTATATCTACATTGATGCTAAATCATAACCTTAGAAACATAGTTTTTCAAAATTAATAAGAATCATGTGAAATAAGTAGATGCAAAGTTATTGCCAATGTATCATGCACACCCTGTAACTTGCATTTAAAATTGTAGATGTGGACATGGACTCTGATATGGCTGCTTTTAAATTGTACAATTTAAACTGCTTACATTATATTTAAATTGCCTAATTAATTACAAATTATCTATTTAATTTCAATAGTTAAAATTCAGGGAAAATTTCAATTTAACTTGAAGTGATTTATTTCTTAGGTTGCTGAAAATGGTGGGAGCTTTAATTAACATAATTAAAGCTTAATTAAGTTTATGATATAATTATGATAGATACATAAGCTTATTTATCATGGTGAAATACTTTTTGGTTTGGTTAAAAAGGAACAACAAGTATTTACATATGTATATATGCCAACCAAGCCCCACCAAATAAACAAAAATCCCACCATGATCCTTAGGCATATATGACTTAAACACAAATTCTGACTAACAACAATGGAAGTTTCCCTCAACATTTAGAAAAGCTGTTATCTAATGCAGAGGTAAGACTATACCGTATTATCAAACGTTCTTTTCTGATAAAGGAAGCAACTACAGAAAGCTTTTGTTCCAAAGTAACCAGTGCTATACTAGATGCAACCCCCAACAACAATTCCCCCAGTACTATTTCAAAACAAACATAACTTGATTTTTATTAGAATGTAGTTATTTCTTCACACTAATAAATCAAAACAGCAAGACCCAAATTACACACACACACACACACACACACACACACACACACATATATATATATATATATATATAACAATGCAAACAATTACTGGGTTTCATCTTTTGGACAAGAATGCCAATTAAGTCTCTCTTCATAAAAAGCAAATGCAAAAACAAACACAATTTGAGGACACTTCATATTTGCCTCTTTTGCCAGCACCAAAACCAAATCGGCCTCATTTGAACCTTTCCGTTTCATGAGAATCATTAATTTGCCACTGATGTCTGTGGCACCAATTTATTCGTTTAGGACCAAGATCTCTGGCAAAGCCTCTTGGTTTATCAGCATCATCTCTTCTTTGACTTGCTATCATCAGATTCACTGTCAGACACCGACTTCCCTTTTATACCATCTTTTTCTTTACCAGCTTTTTGAGAATTAATACTTGCTTCAATGAACTCTGGACACTCTAAATGTTCTCCAGGTTCTCAAGTACTGCCAGCATCTGTGAATCCCTTCCACTTCAGGAAATACTCCACTTTCCCATTCACGAACCATCGGTCCAATACTTTTTCCACCACAAATTCTTCAGGCTCTGCCTCTCCAATACTTTTACTTTTTCTGTTCTGTTTCTTTCCCATTTTTTTGCAACATAGTTTTATCGGAGGCCATTTTTATTGCAGACTTGAAGAGCTAGTGTTCACTGCCTCCATGCTGCCTTGGATCCTGAGTCCACAGCCTCTCCTGCCCTGCACAACTTCCAGGTTTATTTCATGTAAAACTTAATTTCAAAGTAAAAAAGAAAAAGAAAGGGTCATGGGTCCTCGCTCTCTATTTTTTCTTAATTTCTTTCTCCATTTCTTTCTTCTTTTCTTCCTATCTATAAATTAAAAGCCAACCATTTAAAGCTAAACTGGTCCTGAAAGTTGAGGGTATATTACATCATAGCATCATTAGTAGCACCGAACACTTTTCCCTTCAGTGATAGAAACCGCCCCCCGCCCTAGGCCACTTACTTAATATTTATGCTATTTTTGGCTTTGACTTTCAAATTTTGTTTAGACGGATAAACATTTTCTTAGTTTTAAGCAGGTAATTTACGTATATACTTTCCAAGAAGTTATTTGTTGATTTTTTTTTGGCTGGGAGATCAAAATAAAAAGGCGGAGAAAAAATTCTTTTAAAAAGTCTTAATCTATTGAGTCCCAGCCAGGACACATAATGAGGTTGCAAGCCAGGTCTCCAGCCAGGTCTGTGGCTGGAGGCAGGTGAAAGGCAACCATATATTGATGTTTCTCTCCCTCTCTCTCTCTTTGCCTCTCTCCCCTCCTCTCTTTCTAGAAATAATAAATAAAATCTTTAATAAAAACAAACAAACAAAACAAAAAAGAAGGCCGCAGCTATGGGCAACTGGTGATTGTCAGCTTCATCACAACGTGCCGGCTCTTGCATCATGTATTGTACAGAGTTTTTGGGTGAAACATCAAATCACCCAGGTGACTCAGCTCCCTACAGCTCAGATCTGGAGCCCTGCAACTTCTGGCTTTTCCCAAAACTAAAATCACCTTTAAAGGGAAGAGATTTCAGATCATTAATGAAATTCAGGAGAACACAACAGGTTAGCTTACAGCGATTGGGAGAACTGTGTGAGGTCTCAAGATGCCCACTTTGAAGAGGACTGAGGCATCATTGTCCTATATACAATAGCTGTTGTATCTTGTATCTTCCCCAATAAATGTCTCTATTTTATACAGTACAGAGCTGGATACTTTCTGGACAACCTCATACACATACAAATTTGAAACTGTTAAATCTTTTTGGTGACTTTAACTCACTAATATGAAGTGTCCCGTTTTATCTCTGGAAGTACTTCTTGCTGTGCTATTATACATATTTTACCATCCTTTTACTCACAATTTTTGATTCCTGATTTTTAAATTATTTATTGATTTGAGAGAGAGAGAAAGAGAGATTTGTTGTTCCATTTATTTATGCATTCACTGGTAGATTCTTTTGTGCCCTGACTGGGGATCAAATCTGCAACCTCGGCATATCAGGACAATGTTCCAACCAGGCCAGGACTGATTCCTAATTTTTTTTTTTTAAAGATTTTATTTCATTATTTTTACAAAGAGGGGAAGGGAGAGAGGCAGAGAGGGAGAGAGGCATCAGTGTATGGTTGCTTTTCACCTGCCTCTAGCCACAGACCTGACTATAGAGACCTGGTTTGCAACCTTGTTATGTGCCCTGGCTGGGGAATCGAACCTGCGACCTTTGGGTTCGCAGGCCGGCGCGTTATCCACTGTGCTACCAGCCAGGACTGATTCCTAATTTTTAAAGTAGCGTATGTAGCAGATTATATTTTCCAAAAATATCTTCAACAATATATCCCATCCCACATGCTCTTCTAGAAATCACCTCCTCAACCAAAAGTTCTCTACCCTTGAATCTGGGTGAGTTGGTACCTGCTTCCAAGATAAAATGTAATGCAAGTGATACTGTGTGACTTCTTAGGCTCAGTTAGAAAAGATCATGAGGGTGGGGGGACAGAGGGGAGCAAAAAGGGGATGGATGTAATACAACAATAAAATTTAAAAAAAAAAAGAAAAAAAAGAAAAGATCATAAAGTTTCTGCCTGATTTGTGTCAGGCACGTACCCTAGGAACCCAGCCACTAGCTGTGAGGAAGCCCAAGCAGCCCATGTTGAAGATCAGGTGGAACAGAGTGGAGACTCTTGGCCCACAGTCCTGAGTGGTTTTCTATATGATAACTTGTCAGCCATGTGAGTGAGACATCTTGAAAGCAGATCTCCAAGGGAGGTGGAAGAGGGTATAGGCGGGATAAACAATGATGGCGAAAAAAGTAGATCCCCAGCTCTCAGACAAGTTGTCCCAGCTGACTTCGTGGGGCAGAGAGGAGCCATTCCTAACAAACACTACCAAAATTGGGTATTCATGAGGGGAAATCAATGGCTGCCGTAGTTTTCAGACACTACATTTTGTGTGTGGTTTGTCAAACAGAAGTGAAAAGGGTCCTCTTGGATGGATTACAGATGGATTAGCTGTATTGCTCTGATTATTTGGATTTAGTTCTCTGACCTGATTAGGTTTAAAAATATTAATTACCGTTTGCATTGATAATAGCCGCACATGTTAACTGACCCGTTGAATTAGGGGTTGAGACTGCAGCTGGCCATATTTAGCTTTTCATGCTTGCAAATCAAAGGGCATTATTGTAGTAGCTCGAGTGACTGATCCTATCTATCAAGGGGAAATTGCAATGCTTCTGCACAAACAAGTAGGGAGTATGCTCAGAATGCAAGTGATGCTCTGGGGCATTTCATAGTACTCCCCTGCCCACTGATTAAAGTCCATGGCAAACTACAACTACCCAATACAGGTAGGACTGTTAAAGGTCTAGGCCCCTCAGGAATGAAGGTTTAGGCCACCTCAAGAGGTAAGAAGTCATACAGCCAAGGCTGCTTGCTGAGGCCCTGGGAATAAGGACAGGTAGTGGAAGAGGTAGTGATATAAACAGCCATGACCATGTGATTAAGTTGAAGAAACAGAGTTGGAATAGTAATTTCTTTTGATGTGAATGTATTTGTGTATATTAAACCACCTTTTACTCTCCCTTCTGATTCCCCTACCATTTAACACAATTTGTGTTAACAGTAAGTTACAGAATATAAACAGGAGTGAATTTGCTTGTTTTAAGTTTATGAAGGTTAGCTGATCATCTTAGCTGGAACCGTACTTTGCTATCATCTTTATTTTCAAGTTAAAAATATTTGAAGGATTAAAAAAATAAAAAATAAAAAATATTTGAAGGAAAAGCATATACAGATACCATGTTGACAAGTCAAGAACTGTGGTGGCTTCATGTTATGTCAAATTAGCTAAACTGAAACTTGTAGTTAGTAGAATTTATTTCTCAGAATGGTTCTTCATTAATGTTAATGTATGTAATTTGAAAGGTGGAGGGCATCAGGCATTATGGCTACTGATTTGCAAGCCTCTCTTGTTTGTGTGAGGAAGCACCAGGCCTAAAGTTCCTTTAGCTTCTTTCAGCTTTTATGATTCCTGGGCCAAGTGTATGTGCAACACTATGACAGCTACTGGATTCAGTGAGAAACACATGGGGTTTCCAGTTCATTCTCAAGTATTCCAGTTGTCATTTCAGGCTCCAGCTTGTCCTGTTCTTATTCACATCCAGCACTCCTTCCTTATTGTTAGATAGGCCAACCCACAGTGGCTGCAGCTCTGCCCCAAATATAGGCACCAGCACTGCGTAGACGCCTCCAATTGTGTGAGATCTATTCTTCATCACTCAAAGTGGTTGTGCTTCTCTGACTGATACAAATACTGTTTTTTTTTCTTAATCTAACCAAAAGTTTTTAACATCCTCACCCAAGGATATGACTACATATCCTTCAGGACTACACCCAACTCACTGAGACAGGCCAGTCAGGGCTAAAAGTATATACATATATATATATATTTTTAAGAAACTTTATTTTCCACCATCCTTACTTCCATTTCCCATTTAAATGTTTGTGGAATAGTTTAAGACCACTTGGTGATTGCCCCTACCCATTCAATAGCCTGAGCAGTGGGGGCTGCAGACCAGTCTTCAGCGGCAGGCTGAATGCCCCAGGCTGATTAGACATACAGGACACCTGCGCACCTTCACTGGTTGAGTAGCAATAGACTTAATTCTAAAGAAACTGCATTACCCAGATTTTTGGTTTATACTAGGTAGCGTTTAACACACTGCAAAAGACAATTTCCTGGATGTCTCTCTCCCTCTCTCCTTTCCCCTCTCTCTAAAAATAATAAAAACCTTAAAAAAATAAAAAAAAAAAACACTTTCTTTCTTCCGGGGCATCATTTAAATTTTATTAATGGCACATCTTACTAACATTTTTGCTTTAATACATATTTTTTTTCAGCAAGTTTTCTTTTTCTAAAGATCTTATCTTTATTTATTTTTAGAGAGAGAAGGAAGCAAGAAAAATAGGAAGAGAAACATCAGTGTCTGAAAGGCTGCCTCTTGCACGCCCCCAACAGGAGACCTGGCCCACAACCCAGGCAGGGACTCAACCAATGACCTTTTAATTCACGGGCCAGTGCTCAATCCACTGAACCATACCATATCACAGCATATTACACACAGTAGAAACATTGTAGTGATTTTCTGGGGTAGGGGTGCTTAACCTTTAGAAATGGCTTAACCAACAGAAATGGCGGCAGTGGTCTTTACTAAGTTAAAGGTACTTCTGTAAGGTTGGTGGTAGCTGTAATGGGAGGATAACAACGATATCCTTGATTATCAGGGTTCTCTCCAAAGTACAATTAATGCTGAAATCATATAATGTCACAGGAATATAAGAAGAATGAGAGTCTTTAAGTCTTTTGAAAGCTTTAAGGTAGTACATTGCTTTTACTACCACAAAGACTCAACAACCTGTGCAGTATATACCAGCATATAAGTACGACAGGGATGGAAGACTGTCTTGTTTAGCCAAGGGGCACAGATACACTAAAAGATCTTTCAACACAGCAGTTACTTTTAACTGCCACAAAGAGGGAGGCTTTTGTTTTTAGTGTACCCATGACTTGTCAAAACAATATTAATAGTAGGCAACACAAGAATTAACACTTATTCTATACAAATATCCTTGTATAGAATTTTAGAGAACTTAAGAGCATAAGATGACACAGAACTTTATGAATATACAAGAAACATATAGCCCAGGCGAGTCAGCTCAGTTGGTTAGAGCACCATCCAGATACCACCAATGTTGCAGATTTGATCCCTGGTCTGGGCACATACAAAAATCAACCAATGAATGCATAAATAAGTGGAAAAACAAATCCAGGTCACTCTCCACTTTTCTCTCTCTCTGAAATACATTTAAAAAAATTCTAAATAAGAACTTAAATACACACACACACACTCACACACACACACACACACACATATATATATATATATACCTAGGCACTTTTAAACTCTTTTCTGGGACTCAAAAATAGTCAACCCTCATTTATCTACAGGTAGTTTCCAATCTAGATTGTCTTGGGGAAGCATTTTAAAACTCGGGTTATTATCACTAATACAAACTACTCAGAAAACATGAAGTTTTCCCCCAATTATTGTTACTTAACACAAATTAAAATAAACATTAGCTTTTAGTCATCTGTTACTAGGGGAATGTTGCTGGAGGCCACCCAGACAAAAAAAAAAATTCTTACACTACCTTCTAAGTAAATATAATTGCTGGATTATTTGTAGTTTTGGATGTAATTTTCATTAGCATGAGAATGACTTAGCATTGAAATTTAATTTTAAAATACCCAAGAATGAACCCTACAAAGATACCCCTACTATCAAGGTTGGCAGTTGCCTGAGTAATGTGTTTTTAGAAGATATAAAATTTATGAAAATGAAGATATTTAGATAATTTTTTAAAAGGATTTTATTTATTATTTCCAGGGAGAGGGGAAGGAAGAGAGGCAGAGAGGGAGAGAAACATCAATGTATGGCTGCCTTTCACCTGCCTCCAGCTATGGGTCTGGCTGGAGACCTGGCTTGCAACCTGGTTACGTGCCCTGCCTGAAAATTGAAACCAGCCACCTTTGGGTTCGCAGGCTGGCGCCTTATCCACTCTGCTATCAGCCAGGGCTAGAGTAAATTTTAATGCTTACTTTTCTTTTTTTTTTTTCAATGCTTACTTTTCTATTATAGAAATAATATATGGCCTAGCTGGTGTGGCCCGGTCAATAGAGGACCGGCCTATGAACCAAAAGGTTCCTGGTTCAATTCCCAGTCAGGGCACATGCCTGGTCCCTGGTTGGGGGTGCGTCAGAGACAACCAACTGATGTCTCTCCTTCATATCTATGCTGCTCTTCCTGTCTTTCTCCCTCCTTTTCCCTCTCTCTGAAAATAATAAAATCTTAAAAAATAACCTATGGCAAAAATAAATAATACATGTTATAACACAAATTTGGGACACAGAAAAACAGAAAAAACCTACTCTGTTATCTTCCCACTTTAGTAAGACTACACTGTTAATGTTCTGAGGCCATTACTTCAATCTTTATTTCTATTAGGGTTTTAAGTTGTTTACATCATGACAATAATACAACATATATAATTTTGTATTATGTTAAATCTTTACATTGCATTTAAGCACTGTTGTATATTTTCAATGCTATAATTTTTAATGGTTAAGTAGTGGGCCATTTAACCACTTCCCTTTGTTTTAGAATTTAGGTTTTTTACAACTTTTTCTTTTAGCTTTCATATGTAATACTGTAATGAACACACTGGAACATAAAACTTCTAATAGTTTTCATAGGAATTATTTGCCAAGTAGAACAGTAACATTTTAAAAGCAATGTACATTTTATTTATTTTTTTAAAAAGGTTTTATTATTTCCAGAGAAAGGAAGGGAGAGAGACATCAATGCATGGTTGTCTTTCACCTGCCTCCAGCTACAGACCTGGCTTGGTGCCCTGGCTGGGGAATCGAACCAGTGACCTTTGGGTTCGCAGGCCGGCACCTTATCCACTGTGCTACCAGCCAGGGCTAGTTGACTTTTTAAAACCCTGAAATAATTTTCTGTTGCCCTCAAGAAAGAGTCTAATCCTTTAATATGCCTTATAAAGACTTCTGTGATATGGTCCCTTCACAGTTTTGATGGATCACTAATCAACAATCTAATCTTTCTTTCTCCCCAGAGACTTTTGTACAAGCTGTTTGTTTTGCTTGGAATGCTCTTTCCTGCAATCTCGTAAATGCTGACTACTAGCCACAATATTACTAATAACAATAGCTGCAACCTACTGAATTCTTACTAAGTATGGGACACTTTATATACATTTGTTTATACCTTACCAGGTAGGTACTATAGGTACTATTCTTTACATTTTATGAACAGAAGGGAAGCTACTTATTCAGAGTAACAATGCTATTAAGTATAGGCACTGGGTTAAACTCTGAATTGAAAGCAGTTCTCAATTTCTGCTATGAAGGTATCATGTTTCTCCACAAAATATTACATCTGTAAGACCTTCTAACAGCCAATGTGATAAGGTTAGCACCTGACACTGGTTTGTAATTGCCTGCGTACTCTCTGCCTCCCCAACCAGAAAATAAACCAACCATTTGAACTCAGATCAGACTGCATATTGCTTACTTTTACTTCCTTAGCTTAATAAATAGTTGGCGAATAAATAAATATGGGAAAATGTTTTAAAGAAGGACATGATAACTCTCCCTCTTTTGGCAGTGTGGCACACTTGCTTATATCTGCTCTTTTTGTGTCCTCTTCTGTTTGCCACAATTTCTTTAAATACTACCAACAAGTACCCCTCCCACCCCTTAATAACTGCCATACTACTTTTTTTGGGATATATATATATATATATATATATATATATATAAATAAAGATTTTATTCATTTACTTTTAGAGAGAGGGGAAGGGAGGAAGAAAGAAAGGGAAATATCAGTGTGTGGTTGTCTTTCACTTGCCTCTAGCTGGGGACCTGGTTGGATACTTGGCCTGCAACCCAAGTACATGACCTGACTGGGAACTGAACCTCCACCCTTGGGTTTGCAGGCCAGAACTCAATCCACGAACCACACCAGCCAAGGTACCATACTACTTAAAAAAAAAATAATCTCTTAGAGGAGAAAAACTGTTAAAATTACTTATCCCTTCATTGCAATTCTTTAACATTGCCAAAAACTTTAAAAAAATATATTGCAGAGCAAAATACCAAAGATCTCTGATGGGGAAAAAAGTATCTTTTAAAAATGAATTGATTCCCAGCCAGGGCACCTAATCAGGTTGCAAGCCAGGTCTCCAGCCAGATCTGTAGCTGGAGGCAGGAGAAAGGCAACCATATGTTGATGTTTCTCTCCCTCTCTGCCTCCCTCCTTTCCCCTCTCTCTCTAAAAATAATAAATAAAAAAAATTAAAAAATGAATTCGAGGCCCTGGCTGGTAGCACAGTGGATAAGGCGCCAGCCTGCAAACCCAAAGGTCGCAAGTTCAATTCCCCAGCCAGGGCACATAACAAGGTTGCAAACCAGGTCTCCAGTCAGGTCTGTGGCTAGAGGCAGGTGAAAAGCAACCATACATTGATGTCTCTCTCCCGCTGTCTCTGTCCCTCTTTCTAAAAATAAATAAAATCTTAAAAAAAAAAAAATGAATTCGTTAGTATCCTTCAAGGTTGTGGTTTACTCTCCAGTCAGGGGCACGTACAAGAATCAACCAATGTATGCATAAATAAGTAGAATAACAAATAGATGTCTCTCTCAAATCAATTTTGGAAAAAAAAAAAAGGAAAACAAAAAGAATTTCAGCCCTGTCTGGTGTGGCTTGAGCACTAGCCGGGGAACCAGAGTCCCAGGTTCAATTTCCAGTCAGGGTACATGCCTGGGTTTCAGGCACGCTAGAGGCAAGCACCCACTGATATTTCTCTGTTTCTCTCCCTCTCTTTCCCCCTCCCTTCCCCTCTCTCTGAAAATAAAATATCTAAAAAAATTTCAAGGTAAGCCTAGGTTGATAAAAGCATCCTAATACAAATATAATCTTCCAATGCTGCCTAGGCAGCGTTGTTCCCAGGTGGCATCTTATTTTTCACATTTTATTGAAACTTTTCAGTAACATATAATTAAAAGAGAAAACAGGTGCCGTACTGAGCAGGGGATTCGTTTAAATTAACTCTTTTTGGTTCAGCTCTTTTGGTACAACACCCAGAATTTAATCAGTCCTGTAGGTGTCAACACCTTCAAGAGGAAGAGAAAAAAAGAGGGTGATGAAAAAAAAGGGAAAGGAAGTGTGGCAAACAGGGTGAAACTCTTCTGCACAGAGAGCAGGGGCTTGGGCTCCGTCCCCAGGTGCACCCCTCAAAATGACCGTTTGTAATCTTTTAATTTTGTCCTTTCCATCCAAATACGACGCTTAGCTTTAAAAGAGGCTATCCAGAAAAGTAAGGTATTTGTCGCGTGAGAACTTCACCTTCACCACTGGAGCAGCGCCTGCGATCGCCACCGCAGAGCCCGGCAAACCGCCACCCGCTCGCGGATGCCCCGCGGGCCAGACGCCAGGCGAGGCTTCCTCGGGCCCTCCCGCTACCCACAAGCCCTCGCGCCTCGGTGCGCAGGCGCAGCGCCGTCAGCCGTCTCAGGAAGAGGAAAATGGAATAAACAACTCGGAGGAAGCAGAGCGCAGGACAGCGAGTGGAGGCAGAATTTAAAAATAAACCGGACCCTCCGCCCTCCCCACCTTTTCGCTGCAGCCGCTTTCCCTCCCCTATCCCGCGTCCTCGCAGTCCCTTTCCGGGCCCGCGCGCCCACCCCGTCGTCCCGCGCGGCCCCTTTAAGAGGACGAGAGAGTGAGTGAGAGAATCCCAACTCTCCCCCTCCCCTCCGCGCCTTCCTACCCCGTCCTCCCTCCCCTCTCCCCTCCCCCTCTCCCCGGGCGGCCTGGGCTCCCTCAGCGGGACAGACCCACCCGCCCAGGTTTTTCTCCGGCACCGGCAGCGTCCTCTTCCCTCCCCACTCTATGGTGGCGGCAGCGGCTCCTCCGGCAGCAGCGGAAGACGGGGCTGCGGCGTTGCCATGAACATTGGCGGCGGCCTCCCGCCCCCCTCAGCCGCCGCCTCCTCGTCCTCCTCCTCCTCGCTGGCGGCGGCAGTGGCGGTGGTGGCCCCGCCGGGGGTCGGGGGCGTCCCCGGAGGTACGGCGGCGGGAGTGAAGCTGAAGTATTGCCGATACTACGCTAAGGATAAGACTTGCTTCTACGGGGAGGAGTGTCAGTTCCTGCATGAGGACCCGGCGGCCGGAGCGGCCCCGGGCCTCGGCCTCCATAGCAACAGCGTCCCCCTGGCTCTGGCAGCTGCTCCGGTGGCCGGGTTTCCGCCCGGAGCGGTCCCGGGTGGGGGAGCCGGGCCGCCTCCCGGGCCCAAGAAGCCGGAGCTGGGGGGCCCCGGGGCAGGAGCCGGCGGAGGAGGCAGCAGCGGGGTCCTGGACGGACCGCGGCTGGCAAGTGAGTATGGTCCGGGCGGGAGGGCGGCCTCCGGGTGGCGGCGAACGGAAGGCCTAGGGCCGGAGGGGGCCGGATGAGGCCCTGCAGCGGCGCCTGGCCTGCGGGTTCTCCCCTTCGCCTCCCTACGCGGTCTGAGCCCGATTCCTGCTTCTTGCTTTCCCTCCCCACGGCCTTGGGCGAGCGGGGCCCTGCGGGGAGCCTGGGTTCGTGGGAACGGGAGTGGGTGGACCGGGCTGTTGCGAGTGGGGGCGGGGAGGAAGGGGGATGGGTTGCGGCGTGCAGTGTGTGAGAAAGAGGGTGTCGTTTCCGGGGGGTGTGGTAAGGGGCTGGGTTTGCAGGCACATGTGTGTGGCGTGCCCTTGTGGAGTGGCGTCTGCCGAGTGCTGAGGTTCCCTAGTGGATGTGTGTGGGGAGCGGGGCGGGCTTAAGGCTTCCTGGAGTAGGCTGGAAGCACGGAAAAGTTTGTCTAAGGCTTCTGGGGAGAAGTTTTCCAGGCAGGAAATGCTTTCGAAGGATGAGGAGTGAATGAACAGCAACTTTTATAGTGTGTTTAGGTTTAGTCGGGAGTTTAAAGTATGAGTAGAACAAGATTTGCATTTTTTAACGTAGCCTTCTTCAAAGCTGGAATAAGTTTGTTGGGTGTCATTTGGGGGATCACGCCTTTTACCGAGTAAACTCTCAGCCTGGAGCTTTGAAAGCTTGCCAGGTGCAGGGGACATTTGTGTGTGTGCAACTTAGCACTTGAGTTCAGAAATTTTAGGACTGTTTGTGTGTGTGTGTGTGTGTTTTTAAAGATTTTATTATTTTTCAGAGAGAGGAAGGGAGAGAGGCAGAAAGGGAGAAAAACATCAATGTGTGGTTGCCTTTCACCTGCCTCCAGCTACAGACCTGGCTGGAGACCTGGCTTGCAACCTGGTTATGTTGCCCTGGCTGGGAATCAAACCGGCAACCTTTGGGTTCGCAGGCTGATGCCTTATCCACTGCACCATCAGCCAGGGCCTTGTTATTTTCTATTGACTTAAAACTTTTTAGTTTTGGTGAGTACAGTTTACAATTATAATAAGTGTTTATAAAGTGTAATTTATTTTACATACTGTTGCCCGTAAGGAAAAAGGGGAGCAGATGTCAAGTACCCCCTACCCTGCCTTTTTTTTTTTTTTTTTTGTCTTAGTAAATTGAGCATTTCTAAACCAAGTGGGAAAGGCCTACATTTTTGGGAATTCTAAACAGTTTTTGGATCTTAAAATAATTTGTTAGGTTAACTTGGATGTCAGAACATTTTTGTTCTTTTTAAAAAAACTGAAAGTGAACTTTATGTTGTATTTATTTGCTCTATAAGGATTATTGAATGTTTTTCCAGAGATTTATGTGTGTGTGTTTTAATGATTGTGTTTCTTTTGCTGAGATGGGCATAGCTTTAATGCAGATATAGTTGGTGAGGTTGATATGATAAGATTAACTTGTAACTTAATATGTTTTGTAAGAAATAGTTGCTTTATTGGTGGAATTTTATAACTTTTGAGAAGCAGTTTTTATTTTCAAGATAAACTTTGGCTGGATATGTGAATTGTGGCTCAAATTAATTGAAAAGTAATCTTTAGTTAGTATGCAATGAAACTAAACAGTTTTATTACCTAGAGAAAGGCACTTTCAAAAATGCTAGTATTTGATTTAACCTGTGATTTTTCGAAAAAGAAGAAGTAGATTTGAGACAAGAAAGATAGGTAGATGAAGATGGGAGGTGGAGGAAAAATACTAGTTATAGTTCAAAGGTGGGGATCATTTCATATCTCAAAAAAGGAGCATAATTGCCTTGGATATAGGGTCTTGAGAGGATAGGCAGTTAATGTTAAGAAGGCCTTTTAAAAGTAGTATTTAGTCATGTAACAGCTGTTTGAATAAATAGCTGAGTTATGTATTTGGATATGGTAGGCTTGCTTTAACTTGACTGGGTGAAACCTTAGGCTCCTCTGTTCTGCTGTGGGTTTTTTTTGCTAACTCAGTGAGTGGTACCTCATTTGTGACTCCATATGAATGAGATAAAATTGCTTCATACCAGTGTGAGAAACATGCTCAGCCAGTCCATAAAACCAGTGGACAATGAGGCTGGGATTATAGTGAAAGTGAGGCACTTACATTCTTGCAAGAGCTGGTGTCTGATGGTATCTGGTGGGCAGGGGCACCAAAGAGGGAGAGATGCAAGAATTTATCCCGACGGGAGCAATCCCTCCCCCGTTTCCTCATTGGCTGAGTACTTTGCAGTCACTATCTGGCGCTATCATGTCTAAAGAGATGATTGGGCAGTTTGAACCCTAGCGAGGGCAACTTTTGGCAAATGTGACCATCCCTCTTTTCCTTTGTTCTCGGAGGTATCCAAGACTAGCTTAGTCACTAGGTCCTCATTTTGTTCATCCTGTTAACTCAGAGACCTCCTGGTTTGTAGTGTGACTCAGTGGCTAATGATTCCCTAAGGTGTTATAGTCCAGTTTGAGAGTCACCTTTCTCCCTACTCCAGTGAATGACAAGTAAAATTGCTCAGGAATCAGGGAAGGGAATTGTGTTGATTTAATGGCTGCTTTGAATTTTTAGGATTAATTGATTGTTTTTCAGTCTACTTTTTCCCTTTAATGTATTCTTGTACTATCTTTTGAGACCGACTTGACTTGTTAAATAAATGTATGAGGGAGTAGAAGGAGAGTCCCAGATAGCAGCTTAGGAGGATGTTGAGATCAACCCCCTCACATGAACACATTACATACACACCGATATACAGAATGGATTTTCCTGAGACAACAACTGGGGGCCAATTGAACAGCTTCTATAGCTTCTGCACAGTAAACAAGAGATAGATAGATATTGAGATAACAGAGGAGATGGGGAAACTGTGAGAGCTCTCTGGGATCTGAGGGAACTTTCTAGAATTAGAGAAGGCAATAAACACCATTGTTTACATTCTCCCTCTACCTGGATAGTACAAAGAGGAGTTCCATACAGGTGCACTGGCTGACCTGTAGGGCTGCAGTAGCCACTTCCTGTCCACTTCTGGAACTAGCTCCTCCAGGAACAACAGGGTGCTGTAGAGTGTGTACCTAAGGCCCTCCCACCTGGAGCTTGATCCAGTGGGTCAAATAGGATACTGCAGTGTGTATACCAGGCTGGCTGGACCCAGATCAGCAAGGTACTGAAGTGTGAGGACAGCAATCTGCCCTGCCCTGACCATATTTTGGCCATGGACAGCCAGAACAACAGGGAACTGCCACATGTGCATGCACAACAGGGTGCCCTGCCTTGGCCCACTTCTTTTGACCAGGTGTCACTTGTGCCCACCCTTACTCCAACCAGCATGCTAAAACCACCTGGCACACAAAGGCCATTTCTGTACAAGGCATTTTTTCAAGATTGGGAGAAATAGTTATTTTATCTAATTCATAGGAACAAATACAGAAACTCAGACAAAATAAGAAGAGAGGAATATACTTCAAATTAAGGAATAAGAAAAAACCGTAACAAAATGCAGGGAACTAATTTTTGTGATAAAAAATTCAAATAAACAGTCATAAGTATGCTCACCAAACTTGAGCATAGAATAGAAACACTTAGAACTTCAATCAGGAAGGAAACAGACCTCTAGTTCCAGGAAGCACAGTTCCAAACAAGATGAATCCAAAGGGGCCCACAGGAAGATGTATTATAATTAAAATGGTAAAAGTTAAGGATAAAGAGATCATCTTGAAGACACAAAAGGAAAACAAGAAGGCAAATACCAAGGATCTCCTTTCCCAACCCCCATAAGGACATTCCTTGCTACTCCTGGCCAGAAAGGAGTGGCAGGAAATATTTAAAGTGCTGAAAGAAAGGAACCTGCAACCTAGATTATTCTACCCAGCAAGGTTTTCATTCAGAATTGAAGGAAAGATAAACAGATTCCCACACAGAAACTAAAGGAGTATTATCATAAACTGGCTTTATAAGAAATGTTAAGAGTGCCATTAAGCAGAAAAGAAAAGGCCATAACCAGAAATAAGAAGACTTATGAAACCAAAAACCTCACAGGTGTTTTAACACTGAATCAGCTACTTAAAAACCTAGTGAAAAAGATGAATTAACTGTAACAGCAATATATAGGGGATGCACAAACCAAAAGATGTAAAATATGGTGTCAAAGACAAAGTGTGGAGGGGAAAGTAAAAATGTAGTGCTTTTAGAATATGTTTGAATTTAAGTGCCTGTTAAATGTTAAAAGAGACTGCTGTAGCTATAGATGGATATATGTAAATAAACTTCATGGTAACCATAAACCAAAAAACCTACAAAAATACATGAAAGATAAAGAGAAAGGAATCCAAACAGAAAACACTTAGGAAAAACCAAGCAAACCAAAAGGAAAGAAAAACAGGAAACTACAAACAACCAAATAGCAATGAACAAAATGTCTGTAAGTACATACCTATCAATAATTGCTTTAAATGTTAATGTACTAAATGCTCCATCAAAAGACATAGGGTGACTAAATAGAGAAAAAAATAAGACCCATTTATATGCTGCCTTCAAGAGACTCATTTCAGATCAAAACGTACACAAAAAGTGAAGGGATGGAAAAAAATATTCCATGCATGAAAAGAGCTAGGGTAGCAAAACTCACAACAAACCCTTCCTGATTTCAAACTATATTACAAAGTATAATAATCAAAATAGCATAGTTCTGGCACAAAAACAGACATAGATAATGTCTGTTTAGACATTATCTATTAGTAGATAATGTCTGTTTAGACATTATCTATTAGGAACAGAATAGAGAGCCCAAAAGTAAACCTTGCTTTATATGGTCAATTAATCTATTATTAAGGAATCAAAATTATAAAATGGAGAAATGGCAGCCTCTTCAATTAGTGGTGTTAGAAAAATTGGTAGAGATACTGTGCATGCAGAAGTGGAAGTAGACCACTCTCTTACACCATATACAAAAAGAAACTCAAAATGGATTAGAAAGTTAAAAGTAAGACCTAAAACTATAAGACTCCTGGAAGAAAAGAGGTAGTAAACTTCTTGACATCAGTTTTCATAGTACTTTTCTGGATAAGTCTCCTCAAGCAAAGGAGACAAAAGCAAAATTAAACAAATGGAACTACATCAAAATGAAAAGCTTCTGCACAGTGAAGGAAACCATCAACAAAACAAAAAGACAGACTACTGAATGAGAGAATATATTTGCAAATAATATATCCAGTAAGGGCTGATACCTAAAATACATGAAAAACTCACACAGCTCAACATTAGAAAATGCGAACAGTCCAATTAAAAAATGAACAGAGGACATGAGTAGACATTTCTTCAAAGAAGACACACAGAGTACAAACAGAAATGAAAAGTTGCTCAACATCTCTAATCATCAGGGAACTGCAAATGAAAGCCACAGTAAGTTACTACCTTCTACCTGTTAGAATGGCTATTATCAAAAAGACACTGGTGGCAAGAATGTATCATATTGGTGGGAATGTAAAATGGCACAGCTATTATGGAAAACAGTATGGATGTTTTTGAAAAAAATTAAAAATAGGTCCTGGCTGGTATGGCTCAGTGGATTGAGCACCAACCTGTGAGCCAAAGGGTCTCAGGTTCATTTCCCAGTCAGGGCATATGCCTGGGTTGCAGGCCAGACCAACCCCCAGTTAGGGAAAGAGGAAACCCCACATTGATGTTTCTCTCTCTCCTCCCTTCTCCCCTCTCTAAAAGTAAATAAATAAGTAGATAGATAAACAACTGCCATACAACCCAAAAGTTCTGCTTATGGGTATGTATCCGAAGAAAATTAAAACACTAATTCAAAAAGATACATGTATCTTTATGTTCTTTGCAGCATTATTTACACTAGCCAAGATGGAGAAGCATCCTAGGTGTCTATTGGGAAGTGAATGGATAAAGAAATAAGTGGTACATATATATATACAATGGCATAAAAAGAAGGAAATCTTG
This sequence comes from Noctilio leporinus, assembly GCA_004026585.1. Taxonomy (NCBI): domain Eukaryota; kingdom Metazoa; phylum Chordata; class Mammalia; order Chiroptera; family Noctilionidae; genus Noctilio; species Noctilio leporinus. The sequence goes on along the minus strand of PVIW01001738.1, from coordinate 234,001 downwards.
CCATTTGTGACTTCATAGATGGACAGAGAGGGTATTCTAAGTGAAATAAGTTTAACAGAAAAAGACAAATACTGTATGAGTTCACTTATATGTGGAATCTAGAAAAACAAAACAAATGAACAAAAAACAAAAACAGACTCACAGAAACAGAAAACAAGCTGATGGTTGCCAGAGTGGAGGGAGGTGGGTGGCAGATGGATGGAAAAGGTGTAAGGGAGCAAGATGAACAAATAAAAGGAAAAGGAAAAAAGATTTGCTTTTCAAAAAATAAGCCAAAAAACTACACAAAAGGTATGAGGCAATTAAAATAATACATTCTAAGGGACATTGTTATTAGAATAGTTGCTGACCTGATTGACCATGCAGCATGAGACCATTTTATTTTTCTTTTATTTTTCTTTGGTCTTTAATATAAGACTGTACAGTATTTCCTTAGCTGAGTGGTCATGAACTGATTTGTTCTGATTAGCTGGGTCAGTCTGCAGAAATAGTTTGGGAGTCTTCTGTGTGTATATTTATGTTTTTCAGGTTTTATTGACATATACATAGCTTGGGGAAAGCATATAAATCTTAAGTTCTTGTAATTATCACAAGATAAACGTAACTAGTATTCAGATTAAAAAAAAAATAGACATAATTGGTACCCTCATAAATTCTGCTCTTGCCCCATCCTAGGCACTACTCCCAAAGGTAACTGCTGATTTCTAACACAACAGATTCAGCTTTAAATTTTTTGGTACTTTTTAAAAACTTTATAAGAATGGAATTATATAGTTGCGCTCTTTTTATCGGCCTTTTTCCCCAGCATATTTGTGAGATTCATGTTGTATAGGAATGGTCTGTGTAGTTTTTTTTTTTTTTTCTTTTTTTTTTAAAGATTTTATTTGATTATTTTTAGAAAGAGGGGAAGGGAGAGAGACAGAGAGGGAGAGAGACATCAATGTATGGTTGCTTTTCACCTGCCTCCAGCCACAGACTTGACTGGAGACCTGGTTTGCAACCTTGTTATGTGCCCTGGCTGGGGAATTGAACCTGTGACCTTTGGGTTTGCAGGCCGGCATCTTATCCACTGTGCTACCAGCCAGGCTAGTCTGTGTAGTTTCATTCCTGTATGGTCTTATGTTAATACTCGTATGAACATACCACATTTTATTTTCTCATTTTACTGTTGGTGGAAAGTGGAATGTTTCCAATTTTTGTCTGTTAAGAACAACACTTACTTTAAACAGTCTTGAACAAGTTTTTTTTTGTGAACAAATTATGCATTTCTGTTGGATACAGACGGTGTACTAACTATGCATTAATAAATGCTGTCAGACAGTTATCTGAAGCGATTTTGTACCATGTTTATATTGCTTCCAGCAGAGTTCCAGTTGTTCCGCATTCTCCCCAACATTTGTATTAGCTATGTTATAATTTTAACCATATTGGTGGCTCAAATTTATTGTATAATTTGTTTTTAATTTGCATGTGTGTGGATTGTAGTTTAATCATTTGACGCCATTAAAAGTACTGAATACAAAATTTTGGTTACCTTTAAAAGGCAACTCTTAACTGTATTTGAATAAGGTCTGTTGATGGGGCAAGGCTCCATTTCACCAGACTTCCTTACTGGGTGACTTTCATATGCCTGGCTCCTCTAGGCACTTGAATTTTTGACCTTTGCTTTAGTATTTCTCATTTGCAAAATTGTCTTGTGTTTCAGGTCCTGTTAAACCTTCAGAGGTAAATGCAAGAGAAAATTTTATCTTTTATTTTTCAAGCATTGGAAAACTGAAGCAAAAGGCTTTTTTCTTTTTTAAAAATTTTATTGTTGTTGTATTACATCCATCCCCTTTTTGCTCCCCTCTGTCCTCCTCCCCACCCATCCACAAAAGGCTTTTTTCTTTGTACATTTAGTTACAGTGATGTTTCAATCTTGTAAAGTAACTGTTCTTTCATTTGTTACTAACTTTTTATACATACAGAGTATATTTTCTTATTGTAGATTTTCTATTGACCTGGCAGTATTCTGGCATTCAAGATGATTATATGGGAAATAACAGTTTTTATTTTTTAACTTTAATTTTTAAAAATTTTATTTATTATTTTTAAAGAGAAGGGTAGGGAGGGAGGGAGGAAGAAAGGGAGAGAGAGAAACATCAATGATGGTTGCTTTTCAACTGCCTCCAGCTATAGACCTGACTGGAGACTTGGCTTGCAACCTGGTTATATGCCCTAACTGGGGAGTTGAACCAGCGACCTTTGGGTTCACAGGCTGGCACTTATCCACTGAGCCACCAGCTAGGGCCAGTTTTTTTTTAAGCATTTACTTACCCTTGATGGTGTGGTTTGGTTGGTATGTCATCCCATACATGAAAAGATTTGGGGGGTTTGAGTCCTCTCTGGTCAGGGCAACATTCCTACGTTGCAGGTTCAATTCCTGGTTGGGGTGCAAATGGGAGGCAGCTAGTCGATGTTTCTCTCTTAAGTTAATAAACATAACTTTAAAAAATTTACTTTTAACTTTTTGACATTTAATATTTTTTTTGGACAGGGGACCTTCTAATGCTGAAATGTGGATGTATTTGGGTTTAATTGAATTACTGGTTCTTATGTAATGATGTAATTTCCAGCTAGCTAAAATTTTAATCTTTAAGGTGTTCAATTTTTAGTATTATACCACTATTTGTATTTAATGTGCGTTACTTTATTTGAAATCCAGTGGAGTTATTTATAAGTAACTTAAAAAAAAGTTATTTATCCACTATTATCCAGTAGAAATAGTTTTCATTTCTACTAATTCAGTTAGTAGTAAACCTTTGGGATAAGGCATATCTAAGATAGAATCCAGGCTCTCTTACTAGCTTTGCCATCCTATTTTTCTTACATAAAAAATGGAGATTATAAAACACCGACTTGATAGGATTGCATGTGACATTGTCAGTGCATTTCCTGGCACATAGGGAGGTATCAGTTGTAGTTGCTGTTGTTATTGAATATTAATAGTAAATCTGTAATTAACCTATAGATTCTACCCCTCTCCCCCAATCTTTGAAAGTATACAGTTGGCTCTCCTCATCCACAGATTCCACATCTGCAAATACAACCAACTGGGGATGGAAAATATTTGAAAAAACTGTTAAGTTGTTTCTGACTTGCACTACATAGTTAGGCCTGTGATGGCTGTGTCTGTAGTGAACATGTACAGACTCTCTCTTTTTTTTTTTTTTTTCCTTGTCATTACTCAATATAGTATAACAGTTATTTATGTAGCATTTCTGTTAAGTACTATAAGGAATCAAAAGGTGATTTAAAGTATATAAGAGGATGTGTGCATAGGTTATACGAGTATGTATTTTTATAAGGGATTTGGACATCCTCAGATTTTGTTATCCACAGGGTTCCAGGAATCAGTCCTTTGTGATACTGAAGGACAACTACGTATTCTTTTAAGACCAGTAAAATAGCTACAGATACTAAACTGTGCTTGCCTGTCCAGCCACAGGAAGAGAGCAGTGGAACCTGAAGTTAGTTCATATACTAACTTTGGAATGTGTAGTGAGTGTATGTGGCAAAACTGTTTATTTAAGCCAGGATTATACTTTTCTTTCCATGAAGTTGTATCAGCTGACAGGAAAGTGAGTACTGGGATTTGGTGTTAGAATAGCTGATACAGGTTTAAACATTTTCATTGGACAATACACAAAGACTTCATAGTAGTCATTTCACTCATTTAATTTTATATTTTCAAGCTTTAGTCTGGGTGATGGAAATGCAGCATTGAATGAAACAAAATTCTACCTTAGTGCAGTTTACCTTCAAATAGGGAATACAAACATGTGTAAATTAATATTAGGTCTTGATAAATTTTGTAAGGAAAACTTGAAGGTTTGTGAGGAACACTCAAAGAGGGGTGTACAAATACAAGTTTAGGTAACAAATAAGACACTTCTTTACATGAAAGTTCATATGAAATGACCCTGTAAGAAAAATGGTTGTCTAAATAAAACAAATATTTTCCTGTTTTTGACTGTTTGTAGATTTAAAAAAAAAAGACTAACTTTCTGTTTTGAGACAATTTAGAGTTTCATGCGGTTATAGAGATACTACAACCAACATTGATTAATATAATCTACTTTTTCAGATTTCCCTATTAATCTACTTTTTCAGATTTCCCTAGTTTTATTTGTACTGATAATACATGTATGTGTGCATATATGTGAATTTGGTTTTAAGGAGTTTTAACATGTGTGTATTTGTGTATCTGCCAACACAGTCAAGGCATAAGATACTTCTATAAATCTCAAATTGCCCTTTTGTAACTTGCTTTCCCTACCAATCACTGGCAATTAGTAATTTTCTCCCTATTTCTATTATCTTGTCATTTTAACAGTGTTTTACAAATGGAATTATATAGCATGTAACCTTTTGGGATTAGCTTTTTATTACATAATTGATATACAGTATCCTATTGGAGGTATAGTCATAGGGATTTAATTATGGACATTATAATAGTTCTTTTCCATAAAAAACACTCTTTTGAGGTCTCTTGGTATTTCACTTGTTTTATCTTTAAAAGAAATATAGTTTGTGTTTTTCTAAGCTGGTTTTAAGTTTTTTTTTTTTTTTCTTTAAGATTTTATTCATTATTTTTAGAGAGAGGGGAAAGGAGGGAGGAAGAAAGGGAGAGAAACATCAATGTATGGTTGCCTTTCAACTCCTCCAGCTGGGGTAATGGCTGAGACCTGGCTTGCAACCTGGGTTTGTGCCCTGATGTAATCGAACCAGTGACCTTTGAGTTCACAGGCCAGTGCTCAGTCCACTGAGCCACACCAGCCAGGGGTAGCTAGTTTTAAGACATTTTTATTTTCATGTATTTATTTATTTATTTAATTTTTAAATTTTTATTTTTTAACAATTTTTTAAAAAGATTTTATTTCATTATTTTTTTTAGAAAGAGGGGAAGGGAGAGAGGCAGAGAGGAAGAGAGACATCAATGTATGGTTGCTTTTCACCTGCCTCCAGCCACAGACCCGACTGGAGACCTGGTTTGCAACCTTGTTATGTGCCCTGGCTGGGGGAATCGAACCTGTGATCTTTGGGTTCGCAGGCCAGCACCTTATCCACTGTGCTTAAGATATTTTTAACATTAAGAATTCTTGCTTTAGGAAAATAGGAACAATATCTTGTTTTAGAATTAGAAATGTTAAAAATTTAAATAGCACAAAAGGGTACAGAGTAAGAAATAGTCTTCCTCCTTCTTTGTCCTCTACCTTCTCCAAAAGACAGTTACTCTTCCCAATTTATTATGTATCTCTTCAGAAATATTCTTTGCTAATATAGTTTCTGTATGTTTATATTCCCCTATTTCTAGCACATATTTACACACATATAATCTGTGCACATGGGGAGGCCTAAAGAACTTTGAATTTTCTCACTGAATTGCACGTCTTGTGTAGTGTTCCATGTCCATACATAGAAAGCTACTCTACCTTTTTTTTTTTTTTTTAATCCTCACCTGAGGATACTTTTTAAAAACTGATTTGAGAGAGAGAGGAAGGGAGAAAAAGAAGGAGAGAGAGACAAATATTGATATGAGAGAGATAAATTGGTTGATTGCATCTTGCATGTGCCCTGACTAGGGATTGAACCTGCAACCTAGGTATGTGCCCTGACTGGGGATCCATCCTACACCCTCTTGATGTATGGAACGATATTCCCACCAACTAGCCACCCACTGAAGGCTATTCTACTCTTCTATGGCTGCATAATATTCCATTGTATGTTTGTATATTATTTTTAATGGGTATTTTAAAAATAATACTGTTGTATTTTAGTGTGTTATGTATATTTATACGTAAACTTATGTAAGATATATATTGAGCATACAGAATCTTCAGTACTTGGTTCAAATTTAGTACATTAAAAGTTATGTAGATAAATATTGTATAATTTGACTTGCGTGTGTAATCTAAAAGAAAACCATGAATTGGTAGATATAGATAACAGATTGGTGGTTGGGTGGTGTAGGGGGTGAAGGGTGGACAAAATGGGTGGAGGTGGTCACAAGGCACAGATTTCTAGTTAAATAAGTCTTGGAGATTATAGTGTACTGAAATCGGGCTATAGTTAACAATGCTACATTGTACTTTTGAAAGCTTTTTCTAAGAGAGTAGTTCTTAAAAGTTTTCATAGGAAAAAAATTTGTAACTGTGATGATAGATACTTACTAAACTCATTATAGCAACCATTTTGCAATATATATACCGTATATCAGCATGTTGTACACCTAAAACTAATATAATGTTTTATGCCAATTATATTTCAATAAAAAAAAATATATTTTTTGTATATTTTGTATAGCATTAGCTGAAAATAAGGCATATGAAATAGTCATTCATATCAAATTGCCCCAGCAAGGCTTTTTCCTCAATGGCTTACATTTCTGGAGAGAGTTAGGTAAATTATCAAGGCAACTTTGAAAATAAAAATTTTAGCAAGATCCTCTAATATATATTATAAAAAGATTTAATGTCTACAAATAATACGTTAAAAAATTTTAGATTATGGCAGGCTTTCAACTTTGTGTAATTTGGGCTAAAAGTACTGATTCATTTATTCATTTAATATCTATTCAGCAATTCCACTCTGCCAGGCACTGCATTTTATATTCTTGGGATACATTAGCCCCAATAATTTAAAAGTATGATACAAGATGACTAGTATGATTAAAAACAACAACAACAAAGCAACCACTCACCTCTACACCTCATTCTTAATAAACCATGGATTTAGGTGATCCGAAACTAATCTACACAAGGAATAAGCTGGTTTTGGAAACAGATTTTCTCTCTCCATTATGAAATTTAAAGTTATTTTGCTGAGAAACCAAGAACGGAAGACTTTTTAAAACAATTTGACTTTATTGACAACTTGCGATTTTATAGAAAAAGCAGTTATCTTGGCACTGACCCCAACTTAAAACTATCTTTTATTGTAAGATATTTTTTCATAAGCAATTATATTGTTATAACTATTAAATAGCTTCACCAGGAAGCCCATTTATTTAGTTGTTTATAGTCAGCTTTGTATCCAATTCATCTTGGAAGGCCTGTAGTATTGTATCGCTCCCAGAATCAGGTATTTACTAGAGTCGTGCTGCACTTACAGTTTTTTCAGGTTAAGGAGACTAAGTAATAATGTGTATCTTAAAATTTTTTTCAAGTCAAAACAATTTATATATTCCAGTGTGGAACAATGGAATTTCAGCCAAGTACTTGTTAAGATTCTTGATCTTATGAAATGGCTGCTTCAGGAATTTTTTCCCCCAGGTCTTGCTATAGGCATTGCTCTGGCTGTTATGATGTGAAGGTATGACAGCTTCCATGAGGGCCACTTTGCCACATAGACCTTCCAGATTTTAAAACAATGTCAGCTTGATTCTCTGGAGGTCTGATATTTTATGCAGATGACTTACTCTTTAGTAAGTGGTATAATATATGTGTATTCTGAGCACTTGACTAGAGAAAGCTAAATTAGTGAACATTTATTGAATAATTTTGTGTCAGGTATACAAGTATTGGGGGGAAACAAAAGATGTATTCATGGTCCTGGCAACTTATGAATGCATAGTCTAGTAAAGAATTTTGAAATGTGTAAAATTTGCGTTATTCATATGCTATAAACATAAAATGCATTACAAGCTATTCCGTGTTATTTTGGAAGATTTCTTGAAGAGGTTGTATTTGAACAATTTTTTAATTTCAATTTTTATTGTTGTTGTGTTACATTCATCCCATTTTCCCACCCTGCTCTCCCCTTCCCCCACTTTCCACCCCCCCTAGTCAGTCCCACATGTTGTCCATGTCTAAACTATTTTTTGAAAGATGGCTGAAGCATACCCGATAGTAAAGCTTCCTAGGCAGATGAGAACATGGATACAGAGGTTTTGAGAGGAAGCATTGCACCATGATTTTGTTCTCTCATCATCTGATGTGATGAAGAATAGGTTGTATGTTATCAAGAAGAGTATGGATGATAGATTGTGTGCCCACATTGTGAATGCCCTTCTAGGCTGTGCTAAGTGAAGTGATAAGTTTTCTGTCTTAAAAAGGTAACTGTGGCTTCAAGGATGGAGATTGCGAAACCATTTGGAGTAGCTTTTTTTTTTTTTTTTTAATAACAGTTTAAGGGCGAAATACAAGCACCTGATTTGGTCAAAAGGAAATGAAATACAGGCGCACATTTGAGACAGATTTAGTGAAGCAGCTACTTGAGGACAGAATGGATGAAAGAGAGAAGGGAGCTAAGGAAAAATGAATCTTTACCTTTGAAGTACCTGTCACATATCTAGTTGGAGACATTTAATAGGCAGTTGTAATTGTGAGTCTGGAGTTTAAGAATGACTGAGGCATACAGTATACTGATTTTGTAGCCTTTGAAGTAAGACTCTTATGGTGTCAAATCTCTGGCACTGCCACCAAATTGGGCAACAGTGATATATATCTTAAAGGACTGTTGAGATTGGGTGCATACAGTACATCTGTCTGTCTATCTAAACCAAGAATGAACCTTCCAAAGTAGTTCAAGAGGAGATGACTAGTCAGTCTAGTAGGTAACTGAAAAGCTAGGTATTTCAACTACATTTCTACTAGCTTTTTGTGGAGTTATATCAATTAGGTTGTGGTTTAATGTTGTGTTTTCTACTTCTTTTTTTTTTTTTTTTTTTTTTTAAAGATTTTATTTCACTATTTCTAGAAAGAGGGGAAGGGAGAGAGGCAGAGAGGGAGAGAGACATCAATGTGTGGTTGCGTTTCACCTGCCTCCAGCCACGGACCTGACTGGAGACCTGGTTTGCAACTTGGTTATGTGCCCTGGCTGGGGAATTGAACCTGCGACCTTTGGGTTCGCAGGCCGGCGCCTTAACCACTGTGCTACCAGCCAGGACCTGTTTTCTACTTCTTTTAAGAATGAATATGGTCCTTAGCTGGAGGCAGGGAGCACCATACATTGATGTTTCTCTCCCTTTTTTCCTCCCTCCCTGCCTTTCTCTCTGAAAATAATGAATAAAATCTTTTAAAAAAAAGAATGAATATGACAAGTGTTTTTAAGAGATCACCTTAACTGGATTGAAGATGCATGATTTTTTTTTTTTTTTTTTTTATCTAGAACCTGATTTTTTTTTATAGATGCTACATCTATAAAAAATTCTTATAATAAAGTTTAGTACTAAGAAATGCTTTGTTTTAAAATGTTACTTGTTATTTTTCTACATGACTTTTTAAAAAAGATTTCATTTATTTCTAGAGAGAGGGGAAGGGAAGGATAAAGATAGTGAGAGAAACATCAGTGTGTGGCTGCCTCTCACACATCCTAACCAGGGACCTGGCCTGAAATCTGGGCATGTGTTCTGACCAGTAATCAAACCAGCTACCCTTTGGTTTGCAGGTCAGTGCTCAGTCCACAGAGCCACACCAGTCAGGGTGCTACATGAGTATTGTTTAACCTTTTTTTTTTAAATCTTTTAATTAAGGTACTTTTCCTTAGTTTTTGGTTTAATTAATTTAATCTTTTGTTTGTCTCTTTAGTTTTTGGCTTAACAGAAATCTATTGTTTTACAATTCTAGAACCTAGAAGTCCGAGTTCAAGATGTTGGATGGATTGCTTTCTTTTTTTCTAAACTTTGCCTGAGGATACATTTATTGATTTGAGAGAGGAAAAGGAAGATGGAGGGTGGAGGGTGGAGGGTGGGGAGAAACATCCATCGGTTATGTACCGAACTCGAATCCGAACCCAAACCCAAACCCTCAATCTAGGTATGTGTCCTGACTAGGAATTGAACCAGTTAGGTGACACTGAGCCAGGGCTGGATTGCTTTCTTTTAAGGGCTTGTGGGAAACAAATTGTTTCATGATGCTCACTTAGCTTCTGGTAGTTTGCAGGCAATCTTTGGTTCCTTGGCTTGTAGAAGCATCACCTGACCTCCGCTTTTATCTTCACAGGGTTTTTTTTGTAGGTGTATGTTTTGTTTCCACATTTTTCCTTTTAAGGTCGTGAGTTATTGAGTTAGGGCTCATCCTAAAGACCTCTTCTTAACTAATTATGTCTGTAATGTACCCAACTAAGATTAATTCTGAAATATTGGGGGTTAGAACATCAACGTTTGAATATTGGAAGGACACAGTTAAAGTTTTAACAGTTGTTGAGTAGGTAAAAAAAAATTAGATAATGCACTTAAAAATGCATAATACATTTGACTTAAGATTGGTACTCTGTGTTACTAATTAAGGCCTCACTTCTCTCTCTGGTTATCATTGATATAATTTAGTGATGCTTTGGAGTTAGGTGGAGAACTTGAAGTGTAGAATTAATCTCTTTGTGGCTCTGCACAGAAACTTTATCACTGGAAATACAGTGTTTGTAGTGATTAATTACTGTTTTCTCTTAGTTCCCTTGACCTATTCTCTTGACCTTTTCCTTTTTTTTTTTTTTTTTCTTTTTTCCATTTTCGAATTTGTGAGCTTTTAAGGGAAGTTGAATCTTCAAACAGAACAAAATGTACTGTCCAGCCACCTGCTTCGGATTTGAGTTTTTTCTTCCAGAGGACATCTGTGGGTTTTGTTAGAGATATGTGAAATATTCCAAGCTACCTTTTTATATTTAAATTATACAAAAGCTCCATGAAAAATTTTCCTTAACACATTCCACACAAGAACATATTAGTGTTTCATCAGGAAGAACAAGCTAACTTTTACAAATAACTTTATAAATCGATACGAATGTTAACCACAGAAAATAATCATAGGCACCAGATGTCATCCAAGCATACTAGTGTGCTGAATTACTGTCACAACAACTCTGGAGTTTATCATTTGTATTTTACAGAGGAGGAATGTGAGACTCAGGTTAATTATACTGTCAAAAGTCAATAGTTGGCAACTGGCTGAAGCAGAACTCAGTTGTATTTGCTCAGTCTCTGCTCATCCCACAGCTCCAATAGAGAATAGGATGGGAGAAGGAGCCTGTTTCTTGGGCTTGCATCCACTGCATTCTCACCTAGAGTCTTTGAATCTCAGTTTCCTCATCAGAAAAATGAACGCAATAACACCATTTGCATGGGATGTTTTATAAAGTTTGCATGTGAAAAGCTATTGTATATTTTATTGCTACTCTGAAAAAGTCTTTAATTGTAAGTATTTATACAAATATGTTAATAGATTAGGGAATATCAAAAATTATAAAGACTAGTCCCAAATCTCAGCTTACTGATAATTTAGATGGGTAGATAGGACAGAAACATGTAAGAATTTAAAGGTTTAAGTAGTTGAAGGCAGCAATAAAAGATAGGTTAAAGGAAAAAAATTTTTTTGATAGTCAAATGACATAAGTAGCATCTTAAAGAGTTAAAAGGTTTTATCCAAAATATATAAAGAACTAATGCGACTCAACACCAGGGAGACAGACAGCCCAATTAAAAAATGGGCAAAGGACCTGAACAGACAACTCACTGAGGAAGATATACGAAGGGCCCAGAGGCATATGAAAGAATGCTCAACATCACTAGTCATCAGAGAGATGCAAATTAAAACCACAATAAGATACCACCTCACACCTGTCAGAATGGCAATCATCAACAAATCAACAAACAACAAGTGTTGGCGAGGATGTGGGGCATCCCTCATACACTGTTGGTGGGAATGTAGGCTGGTGTAGCCACTGTGGAAAACAGTATGGGGTTTCCTTAAAAAACTAAAAATGGAACTGCCTTTTGATCCAGCGATTCCACTACTTGGACTATACCCAAAGAACCCTGAAACACCAATTCATAAGAACCTATGTACACCTATGTTCATAGCAGCACTATTTACAATAGGCAAGTGCTGGAAACAGCCTAAGTGCCCATCAATGGATGATTGGATCAAAAAACTTTGGTACATTTACACAACGGAATTCTATACAGCAGAAAGAAAGAAGGAACTTGTACCCTTTGCAACAACATGGATGGAACTGGAGAGTATTATGCTTAGTGAAATAAGCCAGTCAGTGAAGGACAAATACCATATGATCACACCCATTACGGGACAATAATGACAAAACTAACAACAAGCAAAGCAGAACCAAATGTATGAATACAGTGAATAGGCCTTCAGTGGTCACGGGGAAAGGGGTTGGGGGGAGGGGGGAGGCAGAGGCAAGGAAGGGGAGCAGCTTAGACAAGAACCTAGTATAAAGGAACCATGGACATGGACAACAGATGGGATTGACTTTGGGGGGAATGGGAGGGTGGGGAGGGGAACATAGGGGAGCAAAAAGAGGATGGATGTAATACAATAACAATAAAATAAAAAAAAATAGTTAAAAGGTTTTAACAGCTTCAAATAATTAGGGAATACATTTTGGAGATGGGAGAGAGGAAATGAACATTTATACTTACCTATGAGACTGGATGCTGGGCTCTTAGAGTAGTTACCGCTCTTGAGTCCTTACCATACTCTGTGATGGAGATGGTGTTACCTTCCTTTTCAGATGAAGAAATAAAACTTAAAGGTTTATTTGCTCCAGGCCATGCAGCTAGCTAGTTAGTGGCAAAAGTGCAGTTAGAACTCAGTGTCTAACTTCCAAGAATTTTTTCTTTTTCCTCATATCTGGGCCTTGAACATAGAATTGGGGGGTGTATGTGTGTAGGAATTGATGTTACTTCATAACTCATGGGTGGTACTATACTTTACAAAGGTTGACTTCCAAATTATACAATGAATGTATGATTTTGACTGGTGGAGAGAGTTCAATAATGTTATGATTATTGTAAAGACCTTTTTATAGTTGATGAATACTTTTATATTATAATCCTTGATCTTTTGGAAATATCTGTGTAAGGTTTCATTTTTTTCTCTACTGATTTAAAAAATAGCTTTATTGAAATATAAGTTACGTACGATAACATTCGCCCATGGTAAGAATACAATTCACTTTAGTAAATTTGTATTGTGCAACCATCAACATTTTTAAAAGAATTTTTTAAATGTTGTTTGTGGTTTTGTTTTTTGTTTTTTGTTTTTTTTTTTAATTTTTAGTTTCCTTCCTTTTCTTTCTTTCTTTCTTTCTTTTCTTTTTTTTTTTTTTTTAAATTTTATTTATTATTTCCGGAGAGAGGGGTGGGAGAGAGAGGAAGAGAGACTTCAATGTATGGTTGCCTTTCACCTGGACCTGGCTGGGAATCAAACCAACGACCTTTGGGTTCACAGGCTGGTGCCTTACCCACTGTGCCACCAGCCAGGGCCTTGTTTTTTGTTTTTAACCTTTAATTGCAGTTTGCAGGGTAGATGGCATGATTCTTATTTTACAAGTGATGGTATAATCTTCATTTTATAAGCATTTTGCCCAAAGACTTTGTGGCTGGTTAAGTGGCAAAACTGAGATTGAAATCTAGTACTTTAAGGAAATATTAAAATGATAGATTGAGAACAGATAGTTGAAGACTTAAAAAAAAAAACACTTTATTTTCTGTCAACCTTATTTTCATCTTGTCTGAGATGTTGTGGAAAAACAGCTTCAGACCACTCAGTAGTTCCTAACCATTCAGTGGCCTGAGCAATGGGGACTGCAGACCCACCAGCCTTCAGTGGCAGGCTAAGTGCCCAAGGCTTCAGTAGGAAGCTGCCAACAGGCACAGAGGCCACCTGCACACCCTCAGACCAGTCTGAGACCTCAAGTTGAGCAGCAGTGAGCTCGGGGGCTAGTGTAGGCCATTCACCTGGAAATACTTCCTTAGTCACAGCCATTTCAGCAGTGGCCTGCTCTTCCTCAACCCCTTCAGGATCTCTGTGGAAGTAGAAATCAGGCATGATCTCCCATGGGTGTTCACGGGAGATGGTGTCATGCATGTGCAGAAATTCTTAGGCAAGTATCCACCACATCAGACCCGCTGAGTGAACCCCCTTGTTGTTGCCAGGGATGGCAATGTCCACGTAGAGCAGAAGAGGAGAGTCCGTGTGACACAGAGCAATGGTAGGCAGGTTAAAACAAGATGCCTCTGTGAGAGGCTGGTCATCAGTCCTGGGATCGGTAACCACTAGAAGTCTCGGTTTCCAGAAGGATGCCTGTATTTGGTTAGTGCTGGTTCCAGGAGTGAAGTGGCAGGCAACAGCAAACTTGAGCACAGCTCACTGACCAGCGTTCCTGGATGATCTGACACTAACATCAGTGGGATTTTTAAAATCTTTTTATTGCATTTCTTAGCGAGTCAGTGGGGTTTTCAATGGCAACAATGGAATGAGCTACCAGCAGAAACTTCTCCCAGGTTCTCTTAAGATTTATGATGTAGATGGCATCACTTTTCCTTTTGTAGATAGACCATTCCATTTGGAAGTCAAGGTTGGTGCCACCTAAGTGGGTTCCTGTTGCAAGGAATTTGAGAACATTCTCCTCCTCCATTTGCCATGACAAATGGGAAAAGTTCCAGACATTGTGAACTTTTTCCTTTAAGTTATGTGGGAACAGACAACAATGCTCTATGGGCCCCTGTCTGGGTAGTGGGGAAAGGATTTGGGGGCTTTTTAATGTCAGACTAAGAAGTTTTTGTATTTCATCTTTTGGGATATCATAATCAGCATTTTGTCTGTGATGTCCTTGTTGGCATAGGAAAACCAGTGGGCCAATTTTTGTGAAATGTGTTCATTTATTGTACAGATACTTTGTTATGCTTAGGTGCTTATTTTTAGCCCATTGGATCTTGCTTAAAATCAAGTAAGATAAGACATTGACCATAAATAATTGAATTCTGGCATGTTCAATAATAGTTTTCCTCATAACTTATATAAGCTTAATACAATTTAAAAAATTGGATATAAAATTTAAAACATTTGAAATAAACATGTTATATGAACAAATAACTTGACTCTTTAATTTTTGTACTCTTTTTTTATTTTTGAAAACCATTCTATTTTATTAGGAAAGATAAAGAGTAGATGCCATAAGAGTAGTTGGTCAAGAGGATCCAGAATCCTTATGGATTTCTGGATCACCAGCATCATCATCATAAAAAAATAACATTATAGAAAAGTCATAGGAGAAAAGGCCAACCTATCGCATTCAAGTAACCAGATAATACAAAATGAATATTTTGATATATTGTCATATATTCTATGTGTTCGTATGTAAGTATATACACAATTACACTGCATATAAAAATGTTTCCTTTTCTCTTCTCATTGTAAGTAGTTATCACATTATTTAACATTTACTATCCTCATTCTCTACCAACCATTTATCATGGAATATTTTAAACTTTAATAAAAGTAGAGAGGAGAGTATAATAATCCCCTATCGCTCAGCTTCAACAGTGATCAACATTTGTCAAGTCTTATTTTGTTTGTTCCTCTTTCCAGTTTTTGTTTTGATTTGTTAGGGAATTTAATAAATCCCAGACATTAATTACATGGTTTTAAATTATTTCATAGTATTTAGAATTTAATCATTCTTCTAATGAACATTTCACATTGCTTCTGATTTTGTTATTAAAGTAACACTTGTAATACTTGTACATAAATGAACATAATGATGAGCATCTTTATATGTAAATCTACTGGTGTTTCTGATTATTTCCTAAAGTCATACTTGAAATTGCAATTACTAATTTAAAAGATACGGACCATTAAAAATTGTGGTGGTTTTTTTTTTTTTTTTTTTTTGTAATTATAAAGTAATACATTTTAATTGTGGACATTTTGAGAAATAATTTTAAAAATGGAAAAGAAAAATGATATCAGATTGTTTCTAAGTAATCCCTATGTCTTAGTCTTTTTGTGTGGCTCTAACAAATACCACAAGATGGGTAGCTTATAAACTGAAATTTATTTTTTACAGTTCTGGAAGAAGCTGGAAAGTCCAAAGATCATGGCAGATTTTGGGTGGTAGTTGGTGAGGACCCACTTCCTGGTTAATAGATGGGCATCTTGCTGTGTCCGCTCATGGTAGAAGGGTCTTGGGATGTCTGTAGGGTCTCTTTATAAGAACACTAATCTCATATGTGAAGGCGCCACTCGTAACCTAACTACCTCCTAAAGGCCTCACATCCTAATATCATCTTTGGGGGCTAGGCTTTCAATTATACATTTTGGGGGTATGCAGAAATTCAGATTATAGCACCCTACATCCATCTGTCAGTATTTCTTTAGTTTACTTATTTGTTGGGACTGGGAGTGGTTTCAGTGGTTCCAAAAGACTGCGCAGAAGAGGGTAATCCTACTTGAATTTAGTTGATTTATAAAGTGTAAGGCTTTGTACTTAACTAGCAGCTTAAAAATAGCAGCATTACAAGTACTTACCAGGAAGTAGTATCTAAAGCATGTTGTTCATGGCTTTATTGGTATATGATGCATTGTTGTATTAGTTTAAAATCATTCTATAAAATCCACATACAGGGTATTATTCTGAACTCTATTCCAATTCTATCTCTGCAGAATTGCTTTCACTACACTGTGTAAGTTCGTATGAGTCTGCTGGTCTTTTTAATTTGATATTTAAGAGAAACAATCCTGAGAAACTTGCCTTTTTACTATACGAAGGTTCCCAGGAGAAATTGCAGTGCTTTATATACTCTACTGGCCTCTTCCAAAGAAAGAAAACTGGAACCCTAGCCAAGTGGCTCAGTTGGTTGAAGCGTTGTCCTGTGCACCAAAAGGTTGTGGGTTTGATTCCCAGTCAGGGCACAAACGGGAGGCAACCAATTGATGTTTCTCTCTCACCTCAATTTCTTTCTCTCTCTTTCTCTGTCCCTTCCTCTCTAAAAGCAATTAAAACTTATCTTCTGATGAGGATTAATTAAAAAAAAAAAAAACAACAAAAAAAACCCAAAACCGAAAATGTAAGTCTGGTTTGTTTTTTTATGTTGTGGTTGGTGGCTCTTAGGTGACTAATACAAAATAAATTACTATCTTTGGAAAACCAGGCAACTTGAGCATTGTTTAACAGATTTTTAGAGCAGAGCCAATTTTAGTTGGTCCTGCCTTTTGTTATAAATAGGTAAATAAAAATAAGTGTGACAGAGATCAACACTTTCATAAAAGTTAATTAGGAACACAGAAACTATATCAATGTTTGTGCTTTAATTAAATATTTGAATTTATCTTCTCTTTCAGTTCCTGGAATAGATGGAGGTGCTTTAACTGATGCCAGTCTCACAGATTCCTATTTCAGCACCAGCTTTATTGGAGTCAATGGATTTGGAAGCCCTGTAGAAACAAAGTATCCCTTGATGCAGGTATATCACTAGTATAAATTTATATGGCACTAAAAAGTAAAGTTTGTTCTGGTGGTTTGTTCTGGTGGTGGGGGGCATCTAAAGTCTTAATTTATTTCTAAATTTATCAGGAGGTGGGATTTTAGATAATGAGGTAGGTGGGATATAGTTAAGCCATCTCATCTTGGAGTCTGGATGAACTTTTCATGGGTTGGGGAAGGGTTGGGATGACCTTGCCGTATGTAGAGATAAATAGAAAGAGAAAAAGTTTCATTCCTCTGTGTGTTTTATGGCTATTGAATGACGGCCTTTCAGGACGGAGAGACATTATAGAGGTTATGGAGTATGTTGAGAACACATGGGGCATGTTTAGAGAATAGATAGTAGCCTAATTTTGTAGACTCTATAAGGTGCATGAAGGATTTATGCATTGGGAGAAGATATTAGAGACTATTACTGACTTGATACATAGTCATTTTATATCTTACTGAATGGATATTGAAATTAAAATTCTTTTTTTAGGCCAACTTTTTTTTTTTTTTAAAGATTTTATTTATTATTTCCTGAGAGAGAGGGGTGGGGAGAGAGAAAGGGAGAGAAACATCAAGGTATGGTTGCCTTTCACCTGCCTCCAGCTAAGGACCTGGCTGGGGAATTGAACCAGCGACCTTTGGATTCAGAGGTCGGTGCCTATCCACTGAGCCATACCAGCCAGGAGACTGATAATTTAGAGAAATGAAATTCAAAATAGGTCTGCAGTTTTGGTTTTAAATACTTAGCTAATGAGTAAAATTTTCATTTGATGTGTTACACAGAATATTTGGAAGTTTTCATAGGTTATTATATTCTAAGCAGCAGTGATAAGAGTGTTATCACTAAGAGAGTTGGATAGGAGTGGAAGAAGCAAAGAGAGTTGGTCTTAACTTTTCATTTGAATGTTCTTAATTCTAGTGATATTATATATTTTTTTTTTTTTCAGAGAATGACTAATAGTAGCAGCTCCCCAAGCCTTTTAAATGACAGTGCCAAGCCATATGCAGGCCATGGTAAGACCTGGTTCTTTCTCCTCTATTATATGTATATTTCTGACTTTTTTTTTAAAGATTTTATTTAATTACTTTCAGAAAGAGGGGAAGAGAGAGAGGCAGAGAGGGAGAAAGACATCAATGTATGGTTGCTTTTCACCTGTCTCCAGCCACAGACCTAACTGGAGACCTGGTTTGCAACCTTGTTATGTGCCCTGGCTGGGGAATCGAACCTGTGACCTTTGGGTTCACAGGCCGGCACCTTATCCACTGTGCTACCAGCCAGGGCCTATTTCTGACTCTTAAAACGATATATACATTGTAGAAATTTTGAAAATTATGGACAGATACCAGGAAGAAAATAAAAATCTAGTATTTTATATTCAGATATCTATTAAGATATGTGTTCCTCATATACATAATGTATAATAATTCTTAAGTATATATGTATATAATAACACTAAATTTTAAGATTACATTAAATATATTTAAAGATTTTTCATTTTTATTAAAAAATAAGTATATATATATTTAAGATTTTATTATTTTTAGAGAGAGGGGAAGGGAGAGGGGCAGAGAGGGAGAGAAACATTAATGTATGGTTGCCTTTTACTTGCCTCCAGCTACAAACCTGGCTGGAGACCTGGCTTGCAACCTGCTTATATGCCCTGATTGGGAATCGAACCAGCAACCTTTGGGTTTGGATGCCAGTGCCTATCCACTGAGCCATCAGTCAGGGCCTTAAATATATTTTTAATGGGTATTTTTTGATCATTATAAATTGAATTGTTTGTTTTAATAATTTACTGAACTATTTTTGTTTCTATTTTTTAAAAGAACAGTTAAACTCCAGTATTTGATTTTGTGTATGAACCTGTGTTGTTGTTTGGAATTATTTCTTTTGAAAACATTCTTTAATATGGAATTACTGTTTCAAAGATAACGGACATTTTTTTGTTGTTGTGGTTACTGATTTATTTGGGTTTCAAGATTATGGACATTTTTAAGGCGTTTGATGTAGAAGTTCCAGATATCTTTTTCTGTTTTAAAAATAAATGTGCAAAGGATGATTTAAAAAAAAAAGTAACAATTGGGTATTAATACTTCGCTTCAGTAAAATGTTAACAATTATTAATAATGGTAACAATAAGAACTGGCATGTTTATTTCCTATGATAGACATTTTGTGTTTGTGTGTCAGTTCTCTATCACTATTTGAAAATTTCAATCATTTCTGTTGCTGTGGAAAACTATAGCAACATGTTAATATTGAATAAGATTATTGGGAACTAATTAGTAGTAGTATTTTTTTTCCTGAGTTTGTGCTAACAAACTCTATCAAAGGTAGCATAATAAATGAATGTTACCTATTTTAAGTGCTTTAAATGTATTAAGTTACATAAACATATATATTGCTATTTTATTAGCTTCTTTCTCTTTGAATTATTAACTATATTAAATTAATGTTAATTCTAATTAAGAGTTACACTGGGAAAATATAGGCATAAGAAGCCAGAGATACTAAGCACCAAACTCTGTGTACTGCATCATGAAGAGATTTAAAGTTTGTTTAAATGAGACTATTTACTACACATATATTTTTAGGATTTTACTGATAATTTAATGAGAAAAAAGATTAGCTTGAAGGCCAGAAATGAAGATAAAATATTTTAATGTATATCATGGACACCTTTTCAGAATTTTCTGATTTGTTAAGTTTGTGACTTCTGGCTATAGAATAAATAGAACTCTGAGTCTATAAAATTTTCTTGTTTGTATTTTATAAACTTAATTTGTCTTTTTAAATAAAACTATCAACTGTTTGGTGATAAACTTAAAAATATGGACTAATTTTTAGAGTAGATAGTTTGAGGGCCTTGCCTAAGTGTTAAAATCCAAATCTAATCACTTGGAGTATAGTTGACTACCTCCCTCTTCACCATCCACCTTTTAAGTTTTCTCATGATTTAGTCTAAACGTTTACTGCAGGTAGACTTTCTTTATAAATACATTCCTTTTTTTTAATTTCCTTTAAAATTTTTTTATTGGTTACTACTTTATTTTGGAAACAGATTTAGCTTTTTTTATTTTATTTTTTAAGATTTTATTCATTATTTTTAGAGAGAAGGTCAGTGAGGGAGAGAAACATCAATGTATGGCTGCCTTTCACCTGCCTCCAGCTAAGGACCTGGCTGGATACCTGGCTTGCAACCTAGTTATGTGCTCTGGCTGAGAATTGACCCAGCGACCTTTGGGTTCGCAGGCCGGTGCCTATCTGCTGAGCCACCACCCAGCCAGGGTATATAAATACATTCTTAATAACATGATTAGGAGTCATCTTTTTTTTCCCTCTCCATTTAATTTTTCTTTTAGTTTTAAGCAAACAGAAGCATCCTCATCTGCATAGCTTCTGGATAAATATGTACTATCAGCTGAATGAAGTATTCTTCAATTTGTGTTCACTCAGAATATTTGAACATCCACTGTATGTGCTGTATTGAATTTAACAATTAGTGTAGTATGTGGTTTTCATTACTTCCGTAAACATTACCAAGTTAAACATTTATTAGATTTGTGGGCTACTGGAATTGTCTGTATGGAAACTTACATAACTTACCTTCCAGATCCTCTAACTTCACCTGCTTCATCCTTGTTTAATGACTTTGGTGCCCTCAACATCACTCAGAGAAGAAAGGTATGTGAAATTGAAACTTACTTGAAGCTAATTGGAATGTGGAGGTGATGTTGGTCATTACCTACATCATGGTCAGTATTCTCTTAAGTGGGGAGAGGGGCTTTTAATGGACTGTAATTTTTTTTTTTTTTTTTTTTTTTACCCATTTCCTTGTTATACAATTCCTGTATGTAGAATTTTATTTCATCTCTGTGCATGGAATGGAAACATTTTTTGTAAAGGCTTGAAATCCTTCTGCTTATTTTTGCTTATTTTCTGTGTCTTACTGTATTCTCTATTTAAGAGAACATCTAATTTAAGTTGTAGTTGTGTTGGTGACTCATTTTAGGTATATTGAGCATATTTTCACTTTATCTGCTTTGTCTAACTTCCAAAGATTTCTTCCCTAATTTAAACTCCTGGTTACAAGGCAACTTAAAATGATTAACTTTTCATAATTGGCCCAACTGTTTAAAAACAATTTAAAATCTCTTTTTTTCCCCATACATGCTTTTTAAAAAAAAAATTATATTGAACTTAATTGGGATAATAGTTAATAAAATTAAAATTTTTTCATATTAGAAATTTAATTTAGTTTTATTTGGAAATGAGGTTAACAGAGCTTGCATAGACTTTTTTTGTAACAAAAAGACTGTGTTCATTCTTTAGAGAGGGGAATGGGCAGGAGAAAGAGAGGGAGAGAAGTACCAGCGTACAAAAGAAACATCTATCGTTTGCCTCTCACATGCCCCCAACTGGGGACCTGGACCACAACCCAGGCATGTGTCCTGCCTGGGAACCGAAATGGCGAACTTTTGGTTTGCAGGCTGACACCCAATCCACTATGCAGGGCGACCTTGCATAGATTTTGAGGTATGTCATAAGGACTGATTCTGTGACAAGTAAAAATGAAAGCATTATAGTTGGATGCCTTTGAGTTGTACTGAGAATTATTATGCTTATTTTATTTATTTTATTTTTAAAAAGATTTTGTTATTTTCAGAAAGAGAGGAAGGGAGAGAGGGAAGAGAAACAGAGAAACATCAATGTATGGTTGCCTTTCACCTGCCTCCAGCCATGAAGCTGGCTAGAGACCTGGCTTGCAACCTGGTTATGTGCCCTGGTTGGGGAATCGAACCAGCCACCTTTGGGTTCGCAGGCTGGTACCTTATCCACTGTGCTACCAGCCAGGTAGCACATATGCTACCTAAAAGAAATGACTTTTAGGCCAACCCAATATTTAGTGTAGGGGGAAATAGACCCCATAAGGGGTCTCTCTAATGGCCTTTTCACATACTTGAATTAATAATTGGTTATCTGTGATAAGTAGCAATTCTGATATATGAGTAGAAAGTTAAAGTAGAATGAAAAATAAATAAAACTATTCCTAACATGAGGGTTTGGTTTGCTACATTTTATAGTTGAAGTATATGATTTAAAGCTACTGATGTTATTTTTGAGAAATAGCAAAAGTCCCTGGAGAATTGAGAAAGGAAGATGTAATGCCTGTTCTTTAAAAATGTACTCTAGTAAAGGAAAGTAATAAAAGGAAATGTTACTACAACGTGACCTCAATATTTAGAGATATAGAATGTATCCTAATGGAAGCAGATCAATACAGTGAAATGAGCACTCTTTTGCGATTTTCGAGGTCCTGGATCTCTAGCTTGGTGACCTTGGGCCAACTTTATAGACTGTAATCTTCACATTTGTGAAGTGAGGAGCATGGCCTGCATAAATTACTTGGTCTCATCTCTAAAATTCAATGTCCATCTAAACTTCAAGGACCTTATGTTATGTGTCATTCTCTACTTAGACATTTAGGGATCACGGAATATATTTTAGATGAACCATGTTTTCTTGCCATTTACATTGAAAATAATTTGTAGGGGCATATTTTTTACAATAGTGGGATATATATATATATATGTATATATAGTAATTTATGAGGGTATAGATTACAAATAAATTTACACATAAATTATTACTGGTTGAGTTGAGAAAGTTTCAAGTATCTGTATTAGAAATACTCTTGGCAGAAGAATATTGCATGCTATACATTGTGAACTAAAAGTATATGGGTACTGTATTTTGTTGTAATTTATAATGTCTGTTTAATGTAATTATAGTGAAAGCGACTCATTTATGTAAAATATTTTCATGTTGATCTAAGCAGGCTGTCATGATTACTTGGTGACATTTATTTTGTAATATTGGAGAATAGGTAGTTAGGCCATACTCACCATTTACTGCTGTTTCATAGCTAGTTATATAAATTATTTTCTGGAAATCTCAGTTGGACCAATCCCTGGGCCAGGCATGTTGCTCTTCGTTCCTTATCAGTATGTGAATTATTGAGATCGTATCAGTTAAGTATTTTTATTGTAGGCAGACTTATATGTGCTGTGTTGAGAATTTAAGAATGGACTGGTATTTTTCCTGCTTCCTCCATTCTTAATTGAAGTGGCGATACATGAACCCACTACAGAACATTTATATAGTTTAGATTGTCTGATGATTTCTAAGAAGCAGCAAATTTTCCAGATACACAAGAGTTTATAGAGAACTTCTACCTTTGCTAATACAGCAACATACATTATGTGATCATTTTTTCTTGCAATTCACCTTCGTTTTATAAAAGTGTAAGACCATGATATATAGAACAAGTTTTTTAGAGAGTGATTTGCCCTGGCTGGTGTGGCTTAGTGGATTGGCACGGGCTTGCGAACCCAAGGGTCGCTGGGTCAATCCCAAGCCAGGGCACATAACCAGGTGCAAGCCATGTCTCCAGCCAGGTCCTTAGCTGGAGGCAGGTGAAAGGCCTTCAGCTACATTGATGCTTCTCTCCTCTTCTTCCCCCCTCTCTGCCCTTCTTCTCTCTGATAATAATGAATAAAATCTTTTTAAAAAAATGTTATCTTTCACAATTAATGTTTGAGAAGCAGTGGTTTAAGTTTTTTTTTTTTTTCACATTAGAAATACATAATTTTATAGATAGAAGGTAACAATTATTTTAAAAATGTGTGTAATCATTGTTGGCAAAGGGAAATGGTGGAAGAAATTGAATTAAGACTATATACTCTGTTGGGAGTTAAGTCCCCAAAACACTGGAAATGAAGTTTTCTTGAAAATGGGAGTAACATATTAGATTAACACATGAGAAGGCTTTAACAGCAAGATAGATAAGATTGAGAACTGATGTCATAGGAAAAGACTTGAAAGTGAATCACAAATGTCATCAGCATTTGTGCAGTAAAATTTTTGGTAAGAAATATTTTGGGAACAAATGATCCTTATAGTAAAATTAGATGTTTAAATACAATTTCTTAAATGAAATGGTTCGGTACTATGATATCATGCTGACTGTTGTTGGTAAGCTGTGAGTGTTTATGCAGGGCAACCTCAGGTAATTGAGACAAGTCCAGGGAAAAGTTTCAAAGTTAGTATCTGGCATTCTTGGTTTCCTCTTTGATATCTTTCTTGATCCTTTTTTGCCCTCTTTCAGTCCTCTATCTAGTCATTATCCTATTTAGCTTCCCCTTTCCCCATATTAAGGCATTAAAAAAAAAAACTCTTTGGTGCCTGTCATTTGCTCAATTGTGCTTTAGGGTGTTATTTAATCAATATGCAGCTTTATCTAGGCATTTGTGCATTGTCTAATAGTGGGATAACAGATTTTCACTTCTGTAGATATTTTAGACTTTCTTTTTTCTTTTAAGTATATTTTATTCATTATGCTCCCATCCACCCAGGACTCCCCTTCCCACAGTCCCCCCGACCCTTTAGTTCATGTCCATGAGTCATGCATATAAGTTCCCTCTGTTCACCCTTATATTATTTTTAACTTCCCCCTGTCTATCTTGTACCCACCAATTATGTTTCATAATCCCTACGCCTTTTCCCTATTTCTCCCCCTTCCTCCTCCCAGTTGATAATCTATCCAGTGATCTTCATACCTGTGATTCTCATCCTATTCTGGTGGTTTGTTTAGTTTGTTTTTGTTTTTATTTTCTTTAGATTCTGTTGTTGGTACCTGTGAGTTTATTGTCATTTTATTGTTCATAGTTTTGATCTTTTTTTTAAGTCCCTTTAACATTTCACATAATAATGGCTTGGTGAAAATGAATTCCTTTAGCTTTACCTTGTCTGGAAAGCAGTTTATCTGTTCTTCATTCTAAATGATCGCTTTGCTGGATAGAATAATCTTGGTTGTGGGTTCTTGCTTTTCATTACTTTGAACACTTCTTGCCAGTCCCTTCCTGCTTTCAGAGTTTCTTTTGAGAAATCAGTTGGTAGTCTTCAAGGGACGTCTTTGTGGGTAACTCTCTCTTTCTTTCTACTTTTAAGATTCTCTTGTGTCTTGGTGTGGTCCTCTTTAGGTCTAGCTTGTTAGAGACTCTCTTTGCTTTCTGGACTTGTATGTCTATTTCCTTCACCAAATATGGGGATTTTTTCTTCATTATTTTTTCACAGAAGTTTTCAAGTTCTTGATCTTTTCTCCTTTTGGTACCTCTATGATTTGGATGTTGACATGTTTAAAGTCATCCCAGAGGATACTAAGCCTCTCGTAGTTTTTTTTTTTTCAATTCTTGTTTCTTCATTCTGTACTGGTTGACTGTCTAAGTCATGGATTTAGACCCTGGTTTTTTCCCCTTCACCATTGGTTTTGTGTGAATTTTTCTTGGTTTCATTTAGCATAGCCTTCATGTCTTCCCTAATGCATTTGCCATACTCAAGCACATCTGCCAAGTTTGTGAGCATCTTTATCACCAATGTTTTGAACTCTGCATCTGTTAAGTTGGCTATCTCCTAATCGCTTAGTCCTCACTGGAACCTTGATTTCTATCCTTTTTTTGGGCCATATTTCTCTGTCTCCTTAACTTCACAGGCTCCTGTATTTACCTCTTTGTCTTAGGTAGAGCTGTCACACCTGCTACGTTGTAAGGGGCAGAGCCTTGGGTATTTGTCAGTACCAGGCAACCTGTTTTACATATTATGGTGATGTATGTGGGACAGAATCAGAGAGGGAACAGTGCTGTTTGTTCAGCACTCACCCCTTTTCTAGGGACTTCACCTGCTGTCCATGGTTCTCAGGGTAGGTGAGCCTATGGACATTCTAGGACTTTGGGGGCCTCTAAAACGGACTCTGCTGAGAGACTGGCAGTTTCTTCCTCCCCACCCCCCCAACCCCACTGGTTTTCATAGTCAGAAGCACCCTCCTTCCCCTGCTGGAACTGTGTTCCTCACAGTCTAGTCTGGTACCAGGAGTGCTCCTTGGTGTCCCTACGTGTTTTTTAAAATGTGTGATCCTGCTTTTCATGGGCCAACCACAGCCACCACCCTGCTTCAGCCACCATTTGGCCAAGCCATGTCCTCTCTCTCCTGGCTCATGCCGTCCTACCTGTGTGGATAATTGTTTTATCTTTATCTTTGTTGGACCTGATTTTTTGAAATTTCTGGTCATCTCTAGTTTTTTGTTTTTTGTTTTTTTTTTAAGATTTTATTTATTATTTTATAGAGAGGCAGAGAGGGAGAGAGACATCAGTGTATGGTTGCTTTTCACCTGCCTCCAGCCACAGACCTGACTGGAGACCTGGTTTGCAACCTTGTTATATGCGCTGGCTGGGGAATCGAACCTGCGACCTTTGGGTTCGCAGGCCGGCGCCTTATCCATTGTGTACCAGCCAGGGCTCATCTCCAGTTTTGAGGTAGTTGTATTCCTTGTTAGTTGCGGAGGGAGATGCAGCGTGTCTACCTATTCCTCCTCCTTGGTTGGAAGTCCATGCTTTCATAATAAAAGCTAAATTTTTTGGGATTAGGTGACAGAAATTTCTGAAGTATCATGTTTATTTCTTCTGTTCTTGATTTTAGAGTTCTTTTTTAGGATAAAGGAAGGGAAGTCAAACGGGGATGGTTTATCTCAGGGTGTCTTATTTGTGAGGAGATTTAGGTGGTGGAGTCCCAGTTCTGGATTATTCTGAAAGTTCATTGGCAGGACTTTTCCTTCTTTCTTCACTGTTTGATTTTAGTTTGGAACATCTTCCTATTCTCTATGGTAAGAGTGCCTTTCTCTCTTTCTACCATCTCTATTACAAAATTTACTAATGATATATATTGAATGTTTTCTGATTAATTTGATATTTAAAATGTTTCTTGTAGTAGTTCTGTTCTAATGTCTTCAAAAGATGCTTTTACATTATTTCTACTCTAGGGAATAAAATATGAAATAACAAAGAAACTGGAAAACATATATGGTAGAGATCTTTTGTGGAGAAAGTTTAAGCAATCTGGAATGTTAATCTTTCCTTAATCCTTCTGATTAGTCTCATTTTGAAACATCTAACCAGGTATTCAATATATGTTCTCAAATATTATTTTTTTAGTATTTAGATTTCCACGTCAGCCACATCAGTATCTTTTACCCATAAATAGTGTGAGGTAAGGTTTCTATGAAAAAATTGTGTTTGGATTTCCAAATGAATACACTCAGAGCTGTTCTTCTTTTACTGAAATCAACTTCTCTTCTGTTTACCTGCATTTGCCAGGCAGTGGGAATCTGAACTATTCCCAACTTCAGCCAGATTTAGGGGAGGCTTTAGATTTGGAGACACTGTGGGCCCCTATTGGTAATTGGAGTTGTTGGAGTCCAGGTTCCCATAGGGGAGCAGCTATGGTTCCTTTTTATAGCTTGCTCAAGACTCTTTGATTTCTCTCAAAGAGCAAACAGTAAGAATAGTAATAACCCAATAGTATTGAGTAATGGTTACGGTTTTAGGGTCTGGAGTTGGAAGTCAGGTAATCTGAACTTAAAGTTAAACCTCTCTGTTTCTTTATTTGCAGAATGAGAATAATTAGTACCTAGTATGGAGAGTTGTTATGAGGACATTTCCTGTCACAGAAGTTGTTAATGGTAGCTATTACTGGTAGTAATATATGATGTTAGTCAAACTTTTCTAGTCTGATTTATTTGTTTTTAAATATTTGTTTCTATTCTTTCTGGTTGATGAGGTTGTATTATAATTGTCCACTGGAAAGCAGTTCTCTAAAAACTGCTTTGAGGAAGTCCATCTTTTCTTTGAGGTATTTAGGCCTCTGCTACCACAACATTAATTTTTTGCCCCACCTTTGCATAGCTGTTAGCTTTCCATATATATCTTTTAAATTTGGTGAAAATCCATCCGGGTGTTTTTTGTTGTGTAGTGACAGACAGAAACTTGATTTTATTTATATTGACAGTGGTTTCTGTCTATTCCAGGTAGTATGGTAAACTTAATTCTTTTTTATTTTATTTTTTATTTTTAGGGTAAGGGAAAGGCAGAGAGACATTAGTGTATGGTTCCCTTTCACCTGCCTCCAGCCACAGACCTGGCTGGAGACCTGGCTTGCACTCTGGTTATGTGCCCTGACTGGGGAATTGAACCAGTGACCTTTGGGTTCGCAGCGTGGCGTCTTATCCATTGAGCCACCAGCCAGGGTGGTAAACTTAATTCTTTTATCAATGAAATGTTTTGTATTTTATTATTAAGTATCCCAACAATTCTTTGAGATTATTTTTTTGCATTCTGATTTGGAAATGGAAGTTATGAGAGATATACTAATTTACCTAGAGTAATAGAGATAATACATTTCAGAGGAAACATCTTTCTAGGGCAATATGAGAAGGGTAAGGTGACTGAGTCTTAGGTGAAAAATAGAGAGTTAGTGGAGATACTGGTAATATGCAGAGGAGGAGATAAAACACTGATTGATCTTAATGCCTGTTGCTTTTTCTATGTATGTGGTTATTTCAGTGTAAATTTCTATAAACAGAGTTTCTGCAGAAAGAATACATAATTAAAAGTTTTGATAATTGCCAGGTAACCTTTTAGAAATGCTGCAGAAATTTATATTCATACTCATAAGTTCAGTTTTTTTAAATAGCTTTGAAAACAAAGATGGAAAAAATATTCATATCCTCGTCATTTTATAGGTAAAAATTTCTATTGTTTAAAATTGACTACTGGTGCTGTTGAACTTATGTTTTGTGTTTTGGTGTTTCATGTCATTTATTCATTTCTGTTGGGTTATTCTTTTTAAATTCATTGTAAACTCTATTTATATTTGATTTAAGCACTTGTGCCAGATGTTTCCATCTCTTCCCCCCATTTTGTTTTGTATCTTGAATTTCACCAGAATTTCAAACTGTCAGTTTTGAAAGCCATAGTTGTTCTGATCATCTTTTATTAAGACCATTAAAAAAAAAAGTGCAAAACATTCAGCTCCTTTGTGTTAAAATAACATTGTATACATTGTAATTCCCTGTTTGATAAGATTGTGATTTTTGAACTTAAATGATTATCACTTTTTATGTACCGGAATCCACTATCATTTTTTTAGAAGATTAAAAAAAAGATTATAAGCCCTGGCTGGTAGCACAGTGGATAAGGTACTGGCCTGCAAATCCAAAGGTCGCTGGTTCAATTCCCCAGCCAGGGCACATAAGCAGGTTGCAGGCCAGGTCTCCAGACAGGTCTATGGCTGGAGGCAGGTGAAAGGCAACCATACATTGATCTTTCTCTCCCTCTCTGCCTCTTTGCCTTCCCCTCTCTCTGGAAATAATAAATAAAATTAAAAATATATATATATATATAAGCCCAAATTCTTCAAAAAAAAAATTATAGAGAGAAGGGAAGAGAGAGAGAGAAATACCAGTGTGTGGTTGCCTCTTGCACACCCCCAGCTGGGGACCTGGCCTACAGCCTAGCATGTGCCCTGACTGGGAATCAAACCAGAGATTCTTTGGTTCTTAGGTTGGCACTCTATCCACTGAGCCATACCAGCCAATGTTCCACTATGATTTTTATTGCTAATGATCTGTAGTAATCAATTTCACTTAGGAAATAGGTATGCTGTCTTTTTTTCTTCATTTTAATTGTCAGAATTAAATGTGTTGTTCTTACTATTGTTTACTTCCACTCAATCTGTTCATTTCTTAAAATGCTATGCAAGTAACGTTAGATTGAAACTTATTTAAAAATATGATAGTTATCAGTGCTCACTTCGGCAGCACATATACTAAAATTGGACCAATACAGAGTAGATTAGCATGGCCCCTGCGCAAGGATGACATGCAGATTCGTGAAGTGTTCCATATTTTTCATGGACAACAGGTGGGATTGACTTTGGGGGCAATGGGTGGGTGGGGAGGGGAACAGAGGGGAGTAAAAAGGGGATGGATGTAATACAACAACAATAAAATTTAAAAAAAAATGATAGTTATCATAGAAAAGAACTCAGTTTTGAAAGAGTTAAGAGTACACCATGTTGAATTTCCAGGATTATGTTTAGGTAAAGGTGTGCTTCATCTAAACAAATTGGAAGTTCAATCATGTATTTTTTGAACTTTATTTTAATTGTGTGTATGTGTGTGAGTGTGT
The DNA here is from genome assembly GCA_004026585.1 of Noctilio leporinus. NCBI lineage: Eukaryota > Metazoa > Chordata > Mammalia > Chiroptera > Noctilionidae > Noctilio > Noctilio leporinus. The sequence goes on along the minus strand of PVIW01001738.1, from coordinate 203,666 downwards.
GTGTGTGTGTGTGTCTTGTGACTATGCTTTTGTTGAATCAAGAAAGGGTTTTTCAAATTTATGATTTACAAGGAATTTTCTATTGATTTAAAAAAGATTTCATGAGATTTTTATTTTGGAGGCTTCTCAGGTGTGTGATGGATGGTTTAGTGTGTGACACTTTATTACCATATTTAAACACTTGGACTGAAACAGCATGTCATATATATACATAATTGTCTAGTTTTAGCTTTGGGGATTTTGAATTAGTTCTGAAATTGGAAAAGCTGGTGTTCCTGCTGCCTGTCACCTTACCAGTAAGCAGACACAGGGATTGAATCTTTATGGGCATTTAATTCAGATGGTTGGTGATCTGAGAAGAAAGCAGGATTACACCCTAACATATTGTTTCACATTCCATTATAAATGGGCCCTTTTTATAAGGAGAAGAAAGGTGCAGGTAAGGTGTTTAGAATGCAGGAAAAAAGTTGATGAGACAAAAGCTGCAGCATTCCTTCATCTGTATTCTGGACAGAGTGGAGGTCTTTGTGTCCTGGTTGGGCAGGGGTGGGGTGGGGTGGGGGAATGGAGAGGGTTGGTAGGTGCTGTGTCTTCTGTTTTTGTCAGAGGTCTTTGTGCCATGCTGTGCCCTGGAGTCAAGGTGGTTCAGACTTTCAGTTCCTGAAACAATAGCTTTTACATACATTAATTGCTAAATTTATTAGCTGTTACCTGAAACTAAAATTTTACAATATTTGAGTCCCCTTATCAGTTCTTACCTAAAAACGATAGTTGGTGCTTTTTCCACTTGGACTTTGAAACTAGTAGATCATTCTTAAATTATTTGGTTGGCTTCTTCACTCTCTGATCTGGTCAAAGTATAGTAGCTGATAGTAAGAGTTTGACATTACTGGTGATTCTGACCTATCTTCCTAGGAAGTAGAGATTAGGGATCAGGAATGAATTTGTAAAGAGGAGATTAGAATTGTGTTTTAAGCTAAATTTAACCAGAACTGTGTGACTTTCCTTAATCCTATTTAATTCCCAAGATTTGTTCTTGAATTTTGTGAATGGGGAGAGAGAGAGCTGCTTAAATTTATCTTTTTTGAAATCTATGTAGCTGTTGTTTCTCATTGATCTCATCCATGCCAGTTAGATTCAAAGAGGGATTGATTCATTTATGTCATTTTGGTCATTTTAGGATTAGCTAGAAAAATGTTAAGATTATAATACGTTAAAAAATATCATAGAATGTGGAATAGATTGCTTTGAAATGGAGACAGAATTCCATAGTTAAGAGTACAAGCTCTGGAGCCCAATCTTACGTTAGTTGTGATATTATAGGCAAGTTATTTTAACCTCTTCTAAACTTCATTTTTTTCCATTTGTAAAGTTGGTATTATAATAGTACCTTTCTCATAGGATTATGAGTATGTCAAGTACATTAATGGATGTAAAATGCTTGTCAAATGGTAGTTATTGTTGTACTCTTCTGTTGCTTATGACTGCAGTTTAAGAACAGGTTTATCTTTCTTGAATGTGTGTAAGATCAATTTTGATTAACCACTATCTTAGATTAAGTTCAGTTAAAGTCAAGAGCATTTTTTTCCAATATTTTATTCATTATATTTAGAGAGAGGAATAGGGAGAGACATCTATGTATGGTTGCCTTTTACCTGCCTCCAGCCACGGATCTGGCTGGTGACCTGGCCTGCAACCTGGTTATGTTCCCTGGATGGGAATTCAACCAGTGATCCATCCAGGGATTCAGGAACATTTTGAAGATACTCCGCTTCATGTCAAGATTAAATTTAAGCAAGGATATAAATATAAAAAATCAGAGGGGAACTTTTTCCTAATCAGCAAATAGAAATTTTAGCATGATGATTGATTTTGATAAGGGACTGAAATTCATATAAAAACTTTTATAATTATTTACAGTTGATTATTGTGGAAATAACTTTTAAAAAACACTTCACTTTCACTTAAAATATTTTAATGACTTTGGAATGGTATTTTATTTCTTTATATCTTGTATTCTGGCTCCTTTCTGAAGCCGAAGAATAAAAGAATTTGCAGTTTGCTGTTTTAGTTCTTCAGATATTGAATGTAGTCTTGATCATTTAGCAAGGGTATTCCAACTAATCTCATTTTTGGTAGCAAAACTCCATTGTAACATTGAAGTTTTCAGAACAGAAGTAATGACTGTTTTGTAGGCTTTCTTAAATATATGTAGATAATGGGTACTTCTACTCCATGATCTGACTTATAGCAGAGCTTAAAAATATGTTTATGTGTGTATGTATATCCTGTTTTGCTATATTTGATATAATTTATATCAGTTTTTACTTAACGGTATCCTCTCTTTTCATTCTCTCATCCTATACATGATTGTGTATTAAATTCGCCACAAATTAAAAGGTCTTTTTCACTTATGTTTGTTCACTTATCCATTAGCCTTTAACAGTGAGTCTTTTTCTGTAAGCCTAGTTTTTCTAGATGTACTAAGTCATCCTCTCCTATTATTGTCTTTATTTAAACAATAAAAATGTAAGGAACTTAATGAATTAATGTATTTTCATGAAAGGCCCACAGTTAATAATGAATAACAGGACAAAATACAATGGGATCTTTGGGACTAACATTTTGTTTTTGACTTTTTAGTCTTTTATCCATGGAAAAGTTGATTGGAGCTCAACCTGCAGTGGTTTCTAGGTTTGGATATACTATTCTAAATTAATTAGGTGTAGAAGCCTTTAAAATCTGTGTGTTTTATCATACCTATTTAATAAATTAGATAGAGGTAGTTCTGTGTTGATGATTATATGGAAATTAGTTTATTTGATTTAAAAGTTTCAAATAGTTTTAATCAGTTTGGTATCTATTTTTTTCCCAAGTGAGTTTACACTGACCACTGGTGGCTAATGGAATTATAATCTTGTATTTTCTTCTCATCATTACAAATACTGTAAAATATCAGGATATTTACTTAATTGAGGGAAAACCATTGTGAGTCAGAAGAGATTATAACAGAAATGTAGAGGTGTTTTTCAAATAAATATGTGGTAAATTATAGGCCAGAGGTTTCTATTGGCAGACCCTTGGGAGTGGCAGGAAGTAGATTTCTGAGTTGTTACTGCCAAAGATAATGAATTAATATAGTCATTAAACATTATCTGAAGGTAGGTGGTATTTCATATATGGGTACTACTGTTTTCTAAGTCTGAGGATATTGTTTCATTAAATGCAAATCATTTTTTAAAGTATTTGTAGCAACTTTAAATTATTGTTTTAGAGTACAAATGGTGAAAGCACAGTTAACTATGTTTTTGATGTTCAAAGGGGGTTCTTAAAATTGCAAACATCGGAAATTTTCTGTTATCACAATTTGATTTCTCTCATTACTGATAAATCATGTAGTAGCATACGGATGGTGGTATGAAGCATTGTAGAAATGAGGTTATTTTGAAATTTTACTGAAAGAATTGTGCATTGAAAATCGGTCTGTTGCTACCTTTAACTACATTTTCTGTACAAATAGTGGTGTTTATAGACTTCTTTTGCAAGACTGAATTTTTAGGGGAAGTGAATAGAGCTTATCAGTGTTTTCTTAGGAAGGGCACAGTGCATTATGCTGAAATGTTGAGTGAATGAATAAATGAATTAATGAAAAAAGATGTGTGTGTGTGTGTGTGGAATTAAAGTAGTCCTAAAAATTAGCTTTTGATGTTCTTTGACATAGTCTAGAGGCTTATATTTTTAGGAATGAGAGTAGATTTCTCTTAGTCATAAATGATTGGACTGGGTTTTTATAAATAGGGCAAAGATTTTTAAAGAGTTAGGGCTTTGGGGGTTTTGAAGGCTCTTAAGTATCTTGGTCAAGCTATAATGAATTGGGCTATTGAACTTTTGAACCCCCATTTCTTTTTATCTTGGAGGAAGACCCCAATTTCTATTTGCATCACTAGTTGTTTCTTATCCAGGTCTGACATTCTGTAGAACTGAACTTCTCAAAAGTGTGGTCACCAGATCAGCAGCACTAGCAGTCTTGGAAATGCAGAATCTCAGGCTTCACTCTAAGGTTACTGAAATAGAACATATATATATTTCTTTTAAATTAAAAAAAAAATTTTATTGTTGTTGTACGAAATAGAACATATATTTTAACAAGATCCTTATGATTCATATGTTTGTTACAGTTTGAGAAGTGCTAAGCTATAATACATTAAAATACTTTTTTAGCTTTGAAAACTTACTTAAGCCTTGTTATTTTTAAATGCCCAATAAAAAGGGCCAAAGTATTTTCAACTACTGTCCTATTATGCTTGTTGTGAAGAATGATAAAAAAAAATCTGTCACTTTTATAGTGAATTTTGAGGTTTAAAGTAAAAATGTATATATCAGAGTGTGTGTGGTCTAAGAAAGAGTTGCTGGAAGTTAAGGGAAAGGGAATTGGGGTGGTTGCTTTGATTAGATCTGGAGGATGGGTCTGGATCTTACAGAACTCAGAAAACCTCAAGGGATTAACTTTAGGGGTAAACAAAGATTCCCAGTACAATTTTGTTTGCTTCTTTTTATTTTTTCATCTTCTATTTAACTTCTGCATTTCCCTTACTCCCCAGCCATTAAAAAAAAGAATCCTCACTCAAGGATGTTTATTGATTTTTAGAGAGAGAAAAAGGGAGGTGGAAAGAAAGATAGGGAGAGAGAACATTGATGTGAGAGAAAAACATCTGATTGACTCACTTTCCTACATGCCCGGACAGTAATCAAACCCACAACCTTTTGTTGAACAGGGCAACGCTCCAACCAACTGAGCCTTCTAGCTAGGGCACTGTCATTTGATTTTAATCTAGCAGATTTTTCTTTAAATGTGCCTTAGCTCTCTGTTCCCCATTTTGATTTCCTGAGATCACATTCTTTCCCTTGACCAGTGGTTCTCAAATGGGGACAGTTTTGATTCACTTCTCCAAGGGGACATTGAAAATATAAGTTATTTTGGTTGTCATAACTGGAGCTGTGGCACACTGCTGGCATTGTGGGTAGAGGTCAAGGATGCTGCCAGACATCTTACAATGCACAGGACAGTCCCCTCAGCAAAGAATTATCCAAAGTTTATTGCTGAGGTTAAGAAATTGTCACTTGGATTACTGCCACAGTGCAGTAATTTGTCTATCTGTTTTCAGTTTAATTCTCATTAAGTTTTCAAGAGTTTTCTGGTATCCATAAAATAAAGTCTAAACTCCTTGTCATAGGATATCAAACAATTTGTTTGTTTTTTTTGTTATTGCTTTCAAGCCTCATCTTTTGCTCTTAAGGTTGTCCCTCTAATAAGAGTAGACTCAGTAACACCATAGTGCCTTTATGCCTCAACATGCACATTTCTTGTAGCCTGTAATACATTGCCTGTCTGAATAGCTAGCTAGCTAGCTATCATATCATAATATCTATCTATCCATCTATCTTTCTGCACATTTAGTACTTCAAAACTTTCCAGATATTAACCTTCTTTTTAAAGCCTGTGTTCCTACACTGTTAGTACCTTGATTATATATGTGTATATTGTGTCACAACAAATGTGTTCTACTCGCATGACTTTGTTACCTACTGGATTATGTGTTTTTTTTTGTTTTTTTGTTTGTTTTTTGTTTTTTGTTTTTTTTTTTTGAGGGGAAGGTGTGTGCCTTATTCATTGTTATATTCCAAGTACTTAGAACAGTTTCTCATACAAAGTAGGTTCTTAAATGTTTAGTTGAAAATACACTTTTTCTCCAAGGGATAATAATAGTTCAGATAATTTTGAAATTTGTTTACAAATGAAATTTTAACTATAATTTGCTTTCTGTGCAACGAGACTTCTATATTCTTTCTGCCTCACCATCATACTTTGTATTTCTGCCTTCTTTTCAGATGTCGTATTTCTTCTGTTGCTTATAATGGTATTTTAAATGCTATTGATACCTTAGGTCATATCATTTAGTATCATGTGGGATTAGACTTTAATTGCTGGCTATTTATTGAAGAAACTTAAACCTGTAGTGGCACATATTTGGAGAGCTCTTTTTATCTAAAAGAAAAAACTCTTAGGCTAATTATAGGTTTTGGGGGATGGGTGTGAAAGAGTGGGAGGAGTGATGAATCCCTCTTGGAAAAACAAAACATATAATGAAAACTGGTAGGGAGGGAGGATGATATGTTGGATTTACTCAAAACCCTTTTTTTATGTTGCTTAATGCCCTACTATGAGAAAATTAATTACCCTATTTGCACTAACTGTAATTTTCGAGTCAAAAAGGAAGTCTGAATTTATGAAGGAATTTAATAACAGAAGAAATCTAAAGCAGTAATTTTCTTGCTTTCAAATATATGCCTGGAATTTAGGTGTCCTTTTGTAAGTCCTATTTGACAAGTTGTCATTTTGTTAAATGAATGTTCTTTGATGTGTTGACCTTTTCTGATAGTTTGAATTATCTTTAGTCCTAAAATGTTCTACAATATAAATTTCAAATTAGTGAAGGCTTAAATAAGTTTATATTATTTTTGCTGTATATTAAATTTTTATAATTGTGAGACATGTACTAGAAATAACTTGCTTTAAAATTTTCATTTGTAATATGGATTTGAAGGCTACATTTTTATTCTCATCTACAAAAGTTGCTTGTGATGTAGGCATAAAGGATAATTGATTTGGTCCATGACCTCATAGAGGTGTAAGTATTTTACCCTCATCAAGTTTTATCCACAACTATTTTACCCTCATCAAATTTTATCCACAACTATAATTATTGGGTGTGTAGGTAGTCTAGTTGCCTTGCTTATGCAAGTTTAATCTCTTTTTTCCCTCCTTAAACCAAATAAAATATAGTGGAGGGCCATTTATGGAGTGGAGCATCTAAAATGTATAGAATAATTTTCATAGGCATAATTTGAAATTTAGAAATCAAGTGTTCAAATTGGAAGAAACTGGAAAAGTTATTTTTAAATATATTTTCTGTCTGGTTATGACATCTTTTATGAAGAAAGTTAATTTGTTGCTTCAACAATCTTATGACAGAACAACGAGTAAGTATAGACTTTTAAAATTTCAGGTCTTAAATTAGATATCTTCCTAGGGATGTATCAGCATTCCTTAAAGAAAATACACACACACACACACTCATCCCCTTTAAGATTCAATTTAGTGTAAATTTGCTACAATTAAGAGAAGTATGCCGGTGGAAACTATAATTCATTTTCACACAATAAGAAACCCTGCCAACCACTAAGATTATTTACTGACTTTGTTATGTTAACCATTGAATTCATGCTTTTTTATTGGACAGTTTATCATCAGTCTGTTCAAATTACTGAGATTTGCCTGAGATTATTTTTAAGGATTTTATTTCTTTTTAGAGAGGAGGAGAAGGGAGGGAGAAAAAGGGTGAGAAACAACTATGGGAAAAACATCAATCAGCTGCCTCTGGTACATGCCCCTAGCTGAGACTGAACCTGTATCCCATACATGTACCCTGGCAGATAATTGAACTGGTGACCTTTCACTTTGCAGGATGACACCCAACCAACAGCCACACCAGCTAGGGCTGAGATGATTTCTTTTCATTGAGTACCTTAAGTTGAATGCTCACTTTCAGGTAGAATGATTTGTACTCTGGTCTAATGTGCACGGAATTTTAAAAATTAAAAGGAAAAGTCCAGTCTTTAGGACTTAGCTGCTTCTTTCAAGTGGGGTAGTTCTCAGTAGGAAATAAGACAGTGAGATGGGAAGGAGAAAATGGTATAGTTTGGAGAAAGTTTTTTACCTGTATTTTGTGCCCTTGAAGCCATTTCTTCATATTGCAATGAGAATAGGTAAGTGCCAGTGGAAAAAATTTGCAAAGCATTTACTTTGCTGATAAGTTCATTTGTATTCATTAAGGTGCTATCAACTCAGATTATAATGCATTTCTCTAAAACATCTGTTGCTTTATATTATAATAATGCTGTTAGAACTGTGGGATATTTTGGAGGTGTGTATTGGGGGTGGGGGTGGGAAATGGTGGGTGGTGATAAGGACACTAGAGGAACTGTCTTAGAAAATTTTCCTTATTTTGTATTCCACCATTCCAGATGTCTTCTTTGTTAGTTATGCTAGTTTAGGTTAGTGTGGGGGATGTTAGGAGTGGCCTGGTTTCTTTCCTTCTTTTTCCTAGCCAAGGAAGTATCGCCTGGGGATGCTGGAGGAGAGGCTAGTTCCGATGGGATCAAAGGCACGAAAAACAAAGAACCCTATTGGCTGCCTTGCTGACAGGTGTAAATCAGGAGTACCCATCAATATGGTTTGGTGGAACAGAGTCACAGAAAACAATTTACAGGTAAAAATAATTTTACTAGACATTTTTTGAAAGTGAATATCTTGGCTCTTTTCTTTGTCTTTGGGGTGGTGGATGTGAGATTGGATAGCTTAGACATACACTTAAGTGAAGTTAGTGGCCCATTAACCAACTAAATGATTTTGTTTGGTGGCTTTTTTAGTCTTATCTGCTTGTATCTTTTTCTATTCTTTTATTAAATTTAGTATTTTTCTTTTGAATTTTGTTAACCATTAAGTTTAATTACTTTTTAATAACAGTTATTCAGGGTACTACATTGAAAATGATATATGTATAAAAAATCTTATTTATTTGGAATTTGAACAACAGGAGGAAGCTTTGTATGTTATCTTCTGTACATTTTTACTAGGAAATAAGAATTACGTATAAACTTCAAGTGTTTTCTCTGAAACCACCTTCAGTTGTACAGTATGTTGAAATGTAGATACATTTCAGTCTTTGAGCCTGCCTTATCAGTGCTGAATAATGAAAATGAATTTTTATAACTCTAAGGCTAACTTTGGTATAAGATTCTGAAGTAGTTACAAAACAATTGAATTTATTCGGTTTATTTTTTAAAAATGGTGGTTGTATAATATAGGTCTATTAATTAAAATTCAGTTTAGCTAGAAGTAGAATGTCTTTCCTCTCTGAATAAATGGGTATTTTTAATATATTGCTAACAAATGACTATAATCTCACCTACACATACTGCACACCAAAAACAAAGCTAACAACTGGTTTTATTTCTCTTACCAATCTTGTATTATGAAGGTGTTCCACAACATTGCAGTCTGTTCAATATTAATACCTTAGCAATACCTGTGTTGCTTTGGATATAGAAATAAAGAAGTTATTCTAAATATTGCAAAATAGAGTGTCCAGCTGGAATATTTGTAGTAAATATAAACTGGTGGGTAAAGGGGGTCTACGTAATCACATACTTAAAATTTCATGTAAGGTTTTGGATATATTAATTATGAATTGCAATGTAGTTTATCGAATTATTTGTGGTCAGAATGAGCTAATTGTGAATTGTTAGAATTATTTTTCAGTTTTAAAATGAAAGTCTGAAAATAAATTGGACATAAACTATATAAGAATAGAGATAAGGGTACTGGGACTGCTTGTAATAGATTGAGGAATGAAACAATGATAAATAAATACAGAGGTATAGCCACTCAGACTCCCACAACTATCCTTGCCCTCTTACCTCCTTATCCAAGTGGCAGTTTTCAGATAGCTCTTTTTACATGGCTTGAAAATTTAATTAGGTTAGTATAAGAAAATGTGCTTGAATTATGCTTAATTTTTAATTAAAACAGCTTGTAATAGATTTGCTCTCAATGTGAGAAAGATTGAATTTTTGTTACTTAAATCTAATATTTCAAATACTATTATGCTTCAAATAGTCCTTTTCCTTAAGAACATGAGAAATGCCTTGTTAGTTTGGTCTAGTATTGGAGGGGCAATAATACCTTACTCAACATGTGAGTCTAATGTTGACGTATTGAAAATACCCATCTTGTTTTGGTCTACATTACTATCTTTGTGGATTCCTAAATTGGGTACCTAGTATTGTTTAGGCGGATCAAAGAGTATGTCAGTACACTCTTTATTCCTATGGGGTTTTAATTTTTTTGTTGTGTAGGAAAAATAATTTATATAAATCATTCTATATGATTTTTTTTGTAGTTTTGTATGGTTTACTTTTTTTTTTTTTTTTTAAGATTTTATTTATTATTTCCAGAGAGAGAGGAAAGGAGAGAGGCAGAGAGGGAGAGAAACAGAAACATCAATGTATGGTTGCCTTTCACCTACCTCCAGCTATAGACCTGGCTGGAGACCTGGCTTGCAACCTGGTTATGTGCCCTGGCTGGGGAATCGAACCAGCAACCTTTGGGTTTGCAGGCCAGTGCCTTGTCCACTGTGCCATCAGCCAGGGCCGGTTTACTTTTTAATATTTTATTTTTCATGTAAATTTTAAAGGATTGTGTACCCAGATATAGTAATATTTGTTTCATTTGTTTCCTTTTATTTAAAATTTTGATCTTCTCAATCCCAAAGTGAGAGGAATGTTTGTCTGTGTTTTTATTTTAGTAATTATAGCTACATTTGTTTAATGGCTACTTGTGGCAAGTACTGTGCTAAGCTGTTTACATGGATTGTCTCTTTTGGTCTTCCTTATAACTTACAGGACAAATGTTACTGTTAAATGAAGTATTTTCAAAGAAGCTAAGTAGCATTAAATTAACCAGTAATTAGTAGGGAAGAGCAGAAATTTTAATACATGCTTGTCAGACTTTAGAATCCTACCTTTCTATGTAATGTAGCTCTAGTTGTAGTAGATTTTCAAATGTTTTAACTATCTAACTGGATAATTAAACCCTTTTTTGAGGATGAGAATGCATAATAGTTTTCCAGATATGGACTATGAGTTATGCATAATTTTACAATATTTGTAAGATCACTTTCTTCCTTCTGAGGCCTCTTTTTCTCCGGGATCTTTAATTACCTTCCTTTCTTGAACTTGAAACATTTCTTTACATTGGTTTTTTAACCTTGACCTAACATCTTTAGAAGTTTTCTACTGCTGAAAACAAAAGAAAACTAACCAAACAACCAACAAACCAAAACCTTAAAATAACAAAACAGTAACCAAAAAATATCTCTCTCCAGAGATTTCTACCTGTATTATTCATAGTTGCATTTATTCTCTTCAGTGCTGGATTTCTTTCAAGAGTCAACCGTTTAGTGCTTAATTATTTATTTTCTACCAAGACTCTCACAATATGAAAGAACCTGTCTACCAAACATACATTTGTCAAAGTGACTCATGTTTTATTCTAAAAACTTTGTAATATGCTAATTAGAGAACCAAAGAAAGTTAATATTTTTCTTAGTCTTTTGTAGGTTGGTGGAAACTATATTTGGTTGTCCTCTATTTGAAATATTAATAAGGCCCGTCTGGTTTCCATTACTATATAGTGTGCATGCAATAAGTTGGCAAATTTTTAGTAAACATACCATGAAAGTGTTATATTTTGAAATAAATTTATTCTTAAACATGGTCATTATTTTTTAAATTGTTCAAAGAAGTCTCCATTTGCTGCAATAATAGACTCAATTTGACTTTGGAATCTTTAGCATGCTTTAATTAACTTTATCCATGGCCATCATAATGTTTTCATTCTTAGCCTTAACAGCTTCTTTATTGGAATGAGGTTGTTTATGAACTTCTCTCTCACAAATGCTGCATACATAATAGTCTAAAGGATTTGCATCTGGTGAACTAGGCCGCCAGATTTCATTTGACCAGAAATCAGGAACACTGACACTGAGAAATTCTTGCACCTTTTTGACATTATGTGCTGGTGCACCATCTTGTTGGAAGATAAAATGAGGTCCATTTATGACTTGCTTCATCCACAGTACAACTACTTCTCTCAAACCGTCAAGGTAAACACCAGCAGTCACTTTCAAAATCAAGCCTTGTGGAAACAAATGCGGGGTCATGATATCTCCTTCATTGCTAACAACACCAAACACCATCACTGTAGCAGGAAATTTCATTTTCATGACAATCGGGACTTGATTAAGATTCTCCAGAGCTACCTGTTGTTTCTTCTGTTGACTATTTGGTCCTACCGAGAATTCTTTTTATCAGAGATGAAAATCAGGGTTTTTTTTCTTTGGGATTTTTCAATTTTGTTAGCAGCTTCCTTGCTTTTTCAAAGCACCTTTCCTTTGTCTGCAGTGTCATAAACTGGCCTCTTCCAAGAACATTGGATCTCTATCTGCTATCTTCAGCAATAATCTTGCGAACTGTTGCATCTGACATCTGTAGTTCTTTTGCTATGGAGCACATTGACTTTCCTGGATCTTCACTGATGATCTCCTGGATTCTGTGTACAGTATCTGGGCTTGTGCGATCCTTGGCGCACCTTAACGTGTTTTCCTTGTTGGTGTGGTGACGTCAGGATTAGCCTCATACACCTTCACGTTGTCAACTGCACGAAAAGGGATATTCTTAAAGTCCACAATTTCCTTAGCAGTTGGCCCTGCACACAGTCCAGAAGTTATGGTTGCTCTAACATCGTATTCCTTGGACATGATGGTTGCTTTCAGAATTTAATATTTGTATCTGAAATAATGATTTAACTCATAACCTTAAAAACATAGTTTTTCAAAATAAGAATCATGTGAAATAAGGAGATACAAAGTTATTTCCAATTTATCACGTGCATCCTTTATATTGTGTGACTGCTTGTTCTGCCACAGTCTTTTTTTTTTAAAGATTTTATTATTTTTAGAGAGAGGGGTAGGGAGGGAGACAGAGAGGGAGAGAAACATCCTGCCTCCAGCTACGGACTTGGCTGGAGAACTGGCTTGCAACCTGGTTATGTGCCCTGGCTGGGTATTGAATCAGCAACCTTTAGGTTCAGAGGCTGGCGCCTTATTAACTGTGCCACCAGCCAGGGCCTTGTTGTGCCACAGTCTTACTGCTGACACACCAGGTCCTCTCTGCCCTACCTTCTCCTACTTGTTTGGATGAGTATTACTTCAATGGTAGTTCTGATTGTTTTTTGTTTTGAGGTATATGTAATCCTTCTTATGATTAGTGCAAGGAGGTGAAGCATGTCTGCCTACACACCTATCTTAGCTGGTAGTCTGTATGCCTAAGGTTCTTAAAGTTATATTAGTACTGTTCTGAATCAAGACCCACATTTTTCCTGCCTACATACCTTTGCATGTAGATAGATATACTATCCTACTATCACTGCAAATTTGAATTGTAGGCTGACTGTATTTTTCTAATCTCCAAATCTGTTATTTAAAATATTCTCTTATATTCTTTCTTTAGTTAATAGCTTTATATTCCTAGTCATTGAGGCTGTATAACTTTTTCCCTTTATCACTCACATTCTACTTTTTATTATGAAAAAGAAATTGAAAAACTGTACATCTGACAGGTTTTATCTGCCATCTTATTGTAAGGCTTACCACGATAATGATATTATCCACATTTGACAAATATGGAAGTGGCATTTTAGAAAATCCTCATTGTTAGTAAGAGGTAGAGCTGGGATTCTCTTCCACATCTGCTTTATTCTAAATTATGAAATTTTTCTTCCTATATTAACCATCTCCAATCTCTGTTCTTTAAAATTCTGCAGTATCTTTCTCTTCCTTTTTTAACACTACTGACTAACTTACACCTTAAGTGTTTCCTCTGAATAATTTTTGTCATATCCTTTCAGGATCTTTTTAGCCTTTCTAGGGCTACCTCCCTTTAACCATCCATAAGTATTAAATTCTAATCATATGTAATCTTTCATACCTCATGTAGTGTGAAATACATGGTCAATTCTCTGCACCTTTGCACCTCTACTGTTATTAACTGAGCCTAAAAAAAATCCTTCCTCCCCTTTGCTTTAAGAGTTAGCTCAACTGCTACCTTTCTGTGCATATATGCTCAAACACCTCAAATCAACATTTTGTTTTACTGTTTCCACATACTTGGTGTTAACAATTATTTCATTTTGTGTTATATAAGTTTGCTTACCTGTTTGTCTTTTTCCACCATATTGTAAATATTTGAAAACAGGCATGTGTTTATTTTGTTATTTTTGTAACCTTGCCATCTAATTTGCTTTTATTAGATAATATATGCCTTTGTGGCAATTTCTTCTAAAACTTTTACATATTTAAAAATATTGCTCATAGGTTTTCTGGGATTTATAGCCACCATATGTTATCATTACTTAGTTTATTATCATAGCTGACTTAGAACATAGGATGGTGACTTCTTTTGAAATGTTGAGGACCTGTTTATTTAATCATCACCTGAAGACATGCTTACATTGTTAAACAGGGAAAGGCAGGAGAGAGAGGGGAAAAGAAACAGTGATGTAAGAGAGAAACATCTATTAGTCGCCTTGTATGCGCTAGGACTTGGGACTGAACCCACAATCCAGGAGTGTTCCCTGACTGCATTTTGAATCCCTGACCTTTTTTTTTTGGGCCCCCTAGATGACATTCCAGTATACTGAGCTACACTGGCCAGGCAGCTCCTCAGTTTTTTAAAAACTCAAAGTTTAACATTGTCTTAAGTATTCTTGATATTTTTCAATTTTATGAGCCTGATAGTAGTGCTCATGACTTTTTGACAGTGTTGTTAAGTAACAAACCTTGTCTGTTTTCTATTTTTCTACGATTTCAGCCCACACACCAAGCAGATTGAAGGTCACCTGAGACTGTATATCAGCAATACTATATTTCACCTAATTACAGATTTATTACTATCTTTTCTCACCTGTGCCTAGGATGATTACCTATCCTTCTGCCTGATCAATGTATATGTGAATTCAAGATATTTCATTTGTATAAAATCAAATGCTGTTGTTCAGGTTTGAAATATCACCTATCTTTCAGAATAGTTGTAAGGATTTAATTTCCAAGCACATAGTAGATATTAAATAGATGTCCATTCCTCCAATTTTACCTTACCACTCCTAAAGCTGGTTTTTGTTTATATTTATTTAGGTGCTAGCTGTCAGGAAGTTATTTTGAGGTATGTATGGCATCATGGTATAGAAGTAGTCAGTGACATTGTCTTTTAGGGGCTCATGTATTAATGTTAATGCATTTGAATATTTAAAAAATTAATTTAAAATGATTTGGAGGAAATAATACTGCATTCCCATCCTTCACGAAGGAATTAGTTGTCAGCTTGAATAAAAGGATGGAAAATGCATTCTTTTGTGGGTCTTTCAGGTTAAGATTTACCTAGAAGTAATGACGTGTTAAATAAAGTTGTGTTTATTTGTGTCAGACCTTTGGAAATACTGTGGTTATGAATCATAAACTTTAGTATTACTGTTGTTGTAGTTTATCCTTGTCATGGTGTAAATGTATGAGAACTGTTGGACTGTTCAGTGTATTAGGAGATTCATACTTGTTAACATCTGTTTTGATACTGTTTTCCACCCTTGTGGTCTGATGAAATGGTGTTTTTTTAACTGTTTATAAGAATGCTCACATTAAAATCTCTGGGCCAAAAATTGGTCCTGTGAATTCTGGTTGCTTGTTAATTGTGCTTTTAAGATCCCAAAGAGGTTTTGTAAACTTTCTGGGTATGCTTGAATGTTGCACACTTGTGAGTTTTGGTATTTTTTTTTTCAGGTGATTTCTAGTCTCTAGGCCCCAGAAAGTGGTATCTGTTTGGGCTTTAGGTGGAATTGGTTTGGAATATACAAGAGTAAAGCTTCAACCTTATCTATTCAGCATTTCTCCGGACTTTGAAGAGTTGTAGAACTATGGCGCAGCTAAAATGGCATTACTATATATGTACTACTTTTGACTCATCCCTCCTCAGAACCTCTTTTTTCCCCCTATTCTCTATAGCTGCCATTCTAAATCTTTACTCTCTGAAAATCTACTCACTCATTTTGAGTAAATGACTTGTGTTCTTTAGAAGTGGGGAAAAGGCCATTGAGAAAAAAATTGCCTTATGTGCACTTTGCCTTACTATTTTTCTTTCTGAGCAGATAAAGGAGTTTTCCTTTACTGTGTGTTTCAGAAGCTATCTTTGTTTCTTCTAGCAATTTATTCCATCACCTATCCTTTTTTCAGTTTTAAAGTCTCACCCTTGATATGCCACATTGAAGTCTCTCATTCTGGAAGCACCATTACCAAGGAATGCTTCATGAGGAAGTATTCTATAGTCAGCGCATTTGAGAAAGGCTTTTTTACTTATTGTCGCTACTTTCTCACCTTTCATTTATTCCTTAATTCCTAGCATTTTGCCTTTCAGTATGACCACTCGATTGAAATTCTTTTATTAAGGTTACCTCACTACCAAATGTAACACTTCTGTCTTGACTGTATTTGGCATTGTTGTCCATTCCTCTTTCCTTGAAATGAGACTTCTGTTCTCTTTTCCTTTTTTTTTTTTTAAAGATTTTATTTCATTATTTTTAGAAAGAGGGGAAGGGAGACAGGCAGAGAGGGAGAGACATATCAATGTATGGTTGCTTTTCACCTGCCTCCAGCCACAGACCTGACTGGAGACCTGGTTTGCAACCTTGTTATGTGCCCTGGCTGGGGAATCAAACCTGCGACCTTTGGGTTCGCAGGCCGGCGCCTTGTCCACTGTGCTACCAGCCAGGGCCTGTTCTCTTTTCTTAAAGAAATATGTCCTTGGTCTCTTTGGGGACCCTTGTCCACTTTGCCTTGTCTGCAGGAATTCTCCCAAGCTCTGTCCTTGATTCTCCACTCTTTTACTCTACACAGTGCTGCTTCGTGATCTTACGTATCTTCATTACTTCAGCTATTCCCTTTTCATACTGGACTCGAAGGTATATTTTATTATTCTCTATACTCATTCTGAATACTAGTTTCTTTTCAACATCTACATCTATATGGCATAAGGCTTTAAATCTAATGTGTACAGTGAACACCACATCTTTACTTTCAAACCTGTTCTTTCATTTATACACATGTTTACATATTAATTTACAAGTATATGCCCACTGTTTGTGTAGGTTATTGATATCACAGTTATTTAACTTGTGAGCCCTTGACTCTTCTTTCTTCTTATTGGCATATCCTTCAGCCACTGAGATTTATTGATTGTGGTATTTTGAAATGGTCTTCACATTTAATGCCACTAAATTATAATTTAGGCCTACCTTTACCTTTATTTTTTAACCTGGACTATTATTATTGTAGTCTCTTACCTGCTTCCTGCTAATGGTCTTATTTTTCAAACCAGTACCTGGATAATTATGTGAATTTGTGTTTAGTTTTCATCATTTGTTCTTTGTCATTAGAACAAAATCCACATATTTTAGGAAAAGTACGTAAGGTATCTCTTTCCCGATTACTGCTGCAGACCTACCAGATTATATGCAGTACTGTGAAGAAGACCATGCTCTTTCTACGTCTGCCTTTGAACATTCACTTTGCTTGGTGTGCCCTTCTCTGCCTTGACTTGGCAAACTTGTCTTTTAAGGTTCAGTTCAAACATATGGTCTTATGATCTAATTAACCAGCTTTAAACATTAGGAGTACAGCTTTTCCCTGGAATTCACATTGCTCTAATAAAACTGTATGTAACTTGTCTTACAGGCTAACAGTTTAAGGCACACTATAAATAATTGATATTTTTGATATGTGGATATTCTGAGCTTTGGGGGTATGGAATTGGATTCAGGGCACATTCTATACCTGTGAAATGCCATTCTGTGAACACAGTGGCTATGTTTTGCATATCTTCTCCACAGTGCCCAGCACAGTATCTTATGTTAGCCATTCAAATGATTGAATGAATGAACCCTGATTAAAGATTAGCTGGCAAGATGAGCCTTTGACCTAATAGTAGTTTTGAAGTATAATGTTTTGTATGTTTTCTTAAAATTTTGTTATAGGTTCATGACAAAATATGATTATGGGGAAATATTTGAAAATCTTAATATATGTTAAATTCTGTGATTAAATACGACAGGATTATTAATTAGACTGCCTCTAGATAAATCTCTTACTATGCATTGTGACACATAGGCTTTACTGTTATAAAATTATGGATAGAAGATGTACATAGGTATAGAAGATAGTGATAGCTGTAGCTATATAAAGTAATTCTTGCTTCTCTGCAATGCTTTGATGATGATCTCATTCTTCCTGGGCTACTTGCATTCTCACCTAAATGGGTGTTTTTTCCTCTTTTTATGGAAGGTAATCACTGCCATCCCTCCAGCTTTATTGATATAATTTACATATAAATAGAGTAATATTGAGAATGAACTAGGTATTATGCCTCCATGACTATTATGGTTACTGTAATTGGAGGACTTTAACATATAATTAACTTTTAAATGGAAGAGGACTTCATCTGTTTTTATTTTTAAATGTCTCCTATCCTCCAGATACAGAGTTTGCATTTTGGTATGTTAGTTCTACTGGTCTCAATTTAAATATTGCTTGTTTTTTGTGAATTTTTAAAGATTTTATTCTTTTTTTCTTTTTATTATTTTTAAAGATTTTATTTATTTTCAGAGAGTGGGGCAGGGAGAGAGGCAGAGAGGGAGAGAGACTTCAATGTATGATTGCCTTTCACCTGCCTCCAGCCACGGATCTGGCTGGAGACCTGGCTTGCAGCCTGTTTATGTGCCCTGGCTGGGGAATCTAACCAGCAGCCTTTGGGTTTGCAGGCTGGCACCTTACTGACTGTGCCACCAGCCAGGGCTTTATTCATTATTTTTAGAGAGAGGGGAAGGGAGGGAGGAAGAAAGGGAGAGAAAAACATCAAGAGGTGCCGTTCACCTGCCTATAGCTAGCTATAGGCCTAGCTGGAGACCTGGCTTGCAGCCTGGTTATGTGCTCTGACTGGGGAATTGAACCAGCAACTGAGTTTGCAGACCAGTGCCAATCCAGTGAGCCACACCAGCAAGGGCTTTTTGTGAATTCTTGTGCTAATACTACTCTATTCAGTGATGATGATACAAAAAAAAAAAAAAAAAGGGAAAGGTATGTCCAAGTGGCTTCATGTTTTATGAATCACAACAAACTTTCCTAAAACAGTTTTGTAAAAATTATATATATTTACTGGAAAAAATCAGATACTATAGAGAAGTATGAAGAAGGAAGCAAAAATGTCTTCAGTGTTCTCACCACCCAGAGATAATATCTGTTATTAACATCACTATAGTGAGCATCTTCATCTAGCATCCTTTACACACATGTACACACTCATAGCCTTCTCCTCCCTTTCTCTTAGACGCAATGAACACATCAGTTTTACAAAAATAGTTTAGTTTAATTGCTATGGTGGCCTCAGTAGTGGTGTGAGCCTCTCTTCATGTTACATAAAAATACATCAAGGTATATGATTTTTAAAAATTGTACTTTTCTTTCTTTCTCTTTTTTTTTTTTTTTTAAGATTTTATTATTTTTAGAGAGAGGCAGAGAAGGAGAGAAGCATCAGTGTATGGTTGCCTGTCACCTGTCTCCAGCTACAGACCTGGCTGGAGACCTGGCTTGCAACCTGGGTATGTGCCCTGGCTGGGAATTGAACTAGTGACCCTTGGGTTTGCAGGATGGCGACTTATCCACTGTGCCACCAGCAAGGGCCTAAAAATTGTATTTTTCAATTACAGTTTACATTCAGAACTATTTTGTATTAGTTTCAGGTATATAGCATCGTGGTTAGATAATCATTTAAAGTGTTCCCCCTCCCCAATGTTTATTTCCGTTACCCACCTGGCACCAATAGTTACTACAGTATTATTGACTATATTTGAAATCAGAAAAGCCGATGTTTGTGCTGCCTGTCATCTGCCAGACCCAATAAGCAGAGACAGGGATTCAATGTTTATGGGCATTTTATTCAGATGGTGGAAGATCTGATAAGACAGGGGATTTGTACCCTTATGGACTGTCTTCCATTCTATTACAAATGGGCTCTTTTTATAAGGAGAAAAAGTGTGTAGGTAGGGGGTTTGAAATTAAGGAAAATGTTAATGAGATAAAAACTGCAGCATTCTTTCTTTGTCCTGGGCCAGGTCTCCTTACCCTGGAGCAGAGGTGGGTCATTCCTCCAGTTTCTAAAAGAATGGCTTTCACGTACATTAATTACTAAGCTTATTGGCTGTTACCTGAAACTAAAATTTTCCAACATTTGAGGCCCCTATCATATTCCTCAGGCTGTACTTTATATCCCTGTGACTATTTTGTAATTACCAATTTGTACTTCTTAATCCCTTCCTCTTTTCCACCTAGTTTCCCAATTCTCCTCTCCTCTGGTAACCACCAGTCTGTTTTCTGTATCTATGAATCTGTTTCGGTTTTGTTTGTTCATTTGTTTTTTAGATTCTACATAAAAGTGAAATCATATGGTATTTGGTTTTCTCTGACTTAACTACTCTTAACACAATACTCGCTAGGTTCATTCAAGCTATTGTAAATGGTAAGATTTCCTTTTTTTTTAATGGCCAAGTAATATTTAACTGTATATTTGTACTACAACTTTTTAGATCCACTTATCTACTGATGGTGACATGATCTGCTTCCATATCTTCGTTATTGGAAATAATGCTGCGTGAACATAGGGGTGTATGTATTCTTTCAAATTAGTGTTTTGGGTTTCTTCTGAAATAGACCCAGAATTGGAATCGTTAGGTCTTTAGGACTCTCCGTACTGTTGTAATTTTTTTGAGGAACCTCTGTATTATTTTCCGCAGTGGCTGTACCAATTTGCATTCCCACTAACAGTACAGGAGGGTTTCCTTTTATCCACATTTTTGTCAGTACTTAGGGTTTGTTGATTTATTGATGATAGCCATTCTGACAGGTGTGAAGTAATACCCTATTGTGGTTTAATTTGCATTTCTGTGATGTCAGTCCACATAATTGTTCATGACACATGCTATTGTATGTACCATGAGCCACATAACCATGTTCCTACTGAAAGACAATTTAGTTACTTCCTTTTTAAAAGAAATAATAAATTTAAAATGTGGTAAGTTTAGCATTTTTTACTTTGTTGATTGTATCTTCACCTATAATCCCTAGATGTAGAAATACTAGGTCATAGGGCATGTTTATTTTTATTTATTTATTTTAAAATGATCTATTAGTTTTAGAGCGAGGGGAAGGGATAAAGGCAGAGAGGGAGAGAGACATTAATGTATGGTTGCCTTTCACCTGCCTCCAGCTATGGATCTGGCTGGAGACCTGGCTTGCAACCTCATTATGTGCCCTGGCTGGGGAATCAAACCAGGGACTTTTGGGTTCACAGGCTGGCGCCTTATCACAGGCCAGTGCATGCTTATTTTTAAATATTGATGTATACTACTTGATGTATACTCAAGAATAATGTCCATATTTCTGACAAACTTTGTAAATCGTAAGCTAAAGGGAACATACTTGGAAATTTATGTGCCTGTAATTTTAAACTGTTATATGTAATTATGTTGAGTTCATGAAAATTTTTCTGTTTTAATTCTACCATAGTATAAAGCTTTTATTACTGATCGATTTTCATTTGGCAGGTTCTGGCATTACACATGCCACTTTCCCTTAAGATAGTCAAATTATAAATAGTAGAACTTGGGTTTAAAAGAACAATGATGTGAATCTCTTGGAACACTAGTAATCAGCTCTCTTTGACTGGTTTCATCAATTTGATTCTGATTCATTTAGAATATATTTTGTTTCTTGGGTGTTTACCTGAGAACCCAGGTTGTTTCAGAAAATTTGTAAATTGTGATACTAATTTCAAAATAGTGGTATTTAAATGTGAAATTTTATAAGATTAATCTTGACTGGTATTAAATAGGTCAGTTTCTGAATAACTCAGAAGTTGATTAGATTTAGGTAATAATGTACCATATTTGCTATGCTTGAAAATGTGGGGAAATAACAAATTTAAAAAATTTTATAGAGATGTGAACTGGAGGGTTCTGTTTAGCCATATTGTAACAGGACGTTTGTGAGGGTTCCCAGTTTTAACGGGATTGATTTGCCTGCTGCCAGGAATGACTCATAATAGAGTTTGGTGAAAAGGAAAGTTATTTTGTTTATTTGAGGGGTACATAGATTTATATTAAAGGTGCAATTGTGTTGTGAAATCCCATTCCCTTTAAAAAACACTCAAAATATACAGTCCTGCCTGACTAGGCTCGCAAAAGGTACCATCTTTCTGAAACACAATAGTTCACACAGTTCACAACTTACCATTCCAGTTATAAATTCAAAGTTCCAGGCAACTGCTACACCCAATTAGGAGAGTATCCTGCCCATACTTCCCAACTCTTATACTACAGATAATTCCCTATCTCTGAAAGCTGCATGTCACCCTTTGCCCTCTGCTCCCTCCTTCTCAAACCAGGTGAGTTCTTAGGCCAGGTGTCTGTCTATTCCAGGGGAGCGAATGAGTCCCTGTCTGCAGGTCCATCCGAGGGAGCAGAGAGAGAGACTGCATGTCTCTCAGCCTGTCATTCTGGTGGAGCCCTCTGCATGTCCATCTGGGCAGGAGGGAATGTGACTGTGTTTCTCCTGCCCTATTTTAAGCCCAAAAGGCTTCCTGTGACACAGATGACCAATTGTGGCCACCTGTGAAATCTCACAAAGCCCTGTAAATTCTTTCATCACCATTCTGTGGTCAAAAACTCCTCCCATCTTCCTGGGGTAGGAGGTTTATCTATTCATTTGCATAACCAAGACACTAGTCATCAGCCATAGATATGCAAAGTACCTCTCAGGAAAAATGGCTTAGTTCAGTCCTATCCCCATCCCCAAACTGCAAAGGGTGGCTGAATTTGGCTTTCTCCTACTCTGTAACAATATGACTTCTGCTTTTCGTCTAACCCTGTTCCTCTTTATTCTTTGTTATTTATGAACACTGAAGAATGGTAAAAATAGCACTGAATAGGGCTGTTCAATATATGTCCATGAGTCTCATCTTTTTATGCCTTTTCAGATTTTATCAAGGCAAAATCCTTGCCTAGTCTTCCTTTCTCCCTCATTGTCAATCTCCCCTCTTCTACTTTCCCAAATAATTCAATGCTTTTTGCCCTTGCTAAGACTCTTCCCCCCACACCCCCCTACCTATTTTGCATCAGTATATTTCAAATTAGTCTCAACTAGGCTTTTTTGTCTCTCCAGAGAGGGAAGACTAGTAGAGCAGATGGGAGATTGTAGGTTTTGGGGAAAAGTAGATAAGGTTAAGATTAGTATTAACATTTTATTTCCTTTTTTAAAAAAAAATAATTCAGTCAAGGACAGTAGAGACTTAACCTGGTCAATCTAATTGGATTTCAGTAATAAAGTCATTAAATAAAACTTTCCATCTTTTCCTTTCTTTCTACTTTCCTTTTTTTTTTTTTTCTTTTTGCCCCTCCTTGTCTTATTCTTTTTCTGTTTTCTAACTCTTATTTTGACTGAAAAATGGAAGATGGATGGAGTTGATTGAGCAAGATTAGTTAAGTGGGTCCATTGGGATGATAGGGATGATGTGGTTAATCTGAATAGAGACGATATAACCTAGATGAGGGCACTGACGCTGAAATGAATAGAAGCAGTTGAATTTGAGACATATTTAGGATGTAAAATAGATTCCATGACTTGATGCTGCAAAGATATCTGCTTTATCAAAAGGATAGTTACTTATGACATAATTTATCTGTTCCTGAAAGAGATACTAGAAAGGAAAACAAGACTTGAAAGGGAAAATGAGCTTTATAGGGAAGTAATTGATTTGTTCACAAATTGAAATAATTGTAAAGTACCTCTTTACTTTTTACTGATGTCTGATCTAACCAAAACCAAAAGTTAGCAAATTTTTATACATTAATAACTTAAGATCAAATTAGGAATACCTTATGTTTTGAAAGTATTATCATTAGATTTATGGCCAAGATGGAAGAATAGGGATTAGACTTCTCTTCTATCCAGAAATAAGGAAAAAATAAACTCAACAAAATATATGAACAGTATTTAAGACATGACATACCAGGCAATGGAGGATTCTGATCCCTGATAGGTAGAAGGAAACAAGTGAGGTGAGTTCTATGATTACTCCAGCCAACTGCCTGGAGAGAGGTTCCAGACTTGGTGCTTGGAGAAGGAACTCAGGTGGAGCCTGTCTAATTGAGGATACCAAACTGGAAGTTCACAGAGGCCAAGGTGGTTTATAGTTCATAAGAGAAAGTACTGGAGAGGAGAGAGCTCATACACTCAGAAAGAACTTGCAGACGTTTCCCTTGAGTCTTCGGCTGAGTGTTGGTTAGAGGATAGGAGTGAGCAGGCTGCTTAAACTAGAAGAAATTCTGAAAAGATCCCAATAAATAATTCTCAGAGCTTGTACAAGGCCAAGAACAATTCCTGTTCTCATCAGCCCACAGGGAAAACGTAATATATGAAGCATCAAGTAGGGTAATAGAAGGTGTTTTGCCTTATTATTGGGGCCAAATTAGCCTTAGAATAAATGCTGCCCTTGACTCTTCTCTTCTCTTCTCTTCTCTTTCTCTCCCTTTCTCTCTCTCTCTCTCTTTTTAAAGATTTTATTATTTTTAGAGAGAGGGGAAGGGAAGAGAGGGAGAGAGACATGGTATGGTTGCCTTTCACTTGCCTCCTGCTACGGGCCTGGCTGGAGACCTGGCATGTAACCTTGTTTTGTGTCTTGGCTGGGGAATCGAACCAGTGACCTTTGGGTTTGCAGGCCAGTGCCTTATCCATTGTGCCACCAGCCAGGGCCTAGACTTTCTTAATAAAGCTTAAAAGCAATACCTAAAAGGATCAGACTAATTTTTAAGCAGTTTATGATGGAGAGCAAAGCTGTAGGAGATTTCTGGGAATAAAGAAAGCTCAACATTCAACAAGATAAAAGTAACTGTTTGGTATTCAATCAAAATTTAGCAGATAGGCAAAGAAGTAGGAAAATATGACTCATGAAGAGAAGAAAATGTAATCAGTCAGAAATGACCTAGAAATGTCACATCAATTGTATGCAAGACCATCAAACCAGTTATAATTGTGTTCTATATATTCAGGAAGCTATAGGAAAGATAAAACATGTTAGTACTGACTGAAAATTACTTAAAATCTAGAGGCAGATGAAAGGCAACCATATGTTGATGCTTCTCTCCCTTTCTTCCTCCCTCTTGGCCCTTCTCTCTGAAAGTTGTGAATAAAGTCATTTTAAAAGTACTAAAAATCTAAATTGAACTTCTAAAATTTAAAACTATGATATATGAAATGAAAAACATATTGGTTGGACTTAATGATAGGTTAGACATTGCATAAGAAAAGATTAGTAAATTTAAAGGCATAACAATAGAAACTCTGAAGAAACAGATCAAGTGAGCTGTGAGATGACTTGAAGCATTCTAACACACTTGTATTTGGAGTCCCTGAACCAGGGTAGGGAAGGGAGTGGTGCACAGAACAAATATTTTTAGAAATAATTTCCAAATGAATAAAAACTGTAGACACACAGACCCAAGAAGCCCAAAGAACACAAGCATAAAAGAATCATAGGGAAAAAAACATAAAACTACACCAAGGCACACCAAATAACAGCTGAAGCAAAAAATTACCCAGTTTTGAGCAACAAAGATACAAATGGCAGCATATTTCTTAGAAGCAGTAGAAGCCAGAAGACCATGGAGCAATAACTTTAGAATACAGGACGTAAAATGATGTCAACTTAGAATTCTGTGCTTGGGAAAAGTATCTTACAAGAATGAAATCAATTGAATGCATGTAAAGTCTGGTAAAATTCAAGTAAGATGTATAGTTTAGTTGAACCTATTGCACCGATGTTAATTACAAGGTTTTGAACATAGGCTCTGGTTATGTTTGGGGAAAGATGGTGAAGGGCACCAGTTGTCAGTCTTGCTATTTAAAAATAAAAAATACTAAAAAATTTTTTTGAACAGATACTTTTTCAGATATACAAGAATTGAAAGGATTCACCATCAGCGGAATTATATTTCAATTGATATTAAGATGTTAAAGGAAGTAATTCAGGTAGGATGAACACAATACCCTATGAAAATCTGAATCTGTACAAAGAAATGAAGAGTACCAGAAATAGTAACTACATGAATAAATAGTCATGCACTGCTTAATATTGGGAATACATTTTGGAAAATGAGTTGTTAGATGATTTTGTCATTTTGTGAACATAGAGTATGTTTACAGAAACCTAGATGGTGTAACTATAAGGTATAGTTTACTGCTTCTAGGATACAAACTTGTATGGCATGTTACTTGTACAATACAACATGAAATTAAATTAAGTACAAGAGAAAATTATGACATGGTAATAATCGAGACATGGTAAACACTCGATATAAGAGGTTACTACTGGTGTAACAAAGCAAACTTTTATATCAAACTTTCTTTAATAAGTAGAAAGAGTATATTCTAGAGATAAAATATAGTATAAGTAAATACATAAACCGGTAACAGTCATTAACTATTGTTGTCAAGTATAAATACTATATATATTTGTACATGCTATACTTTTATATGACTGGCAGCATAGTAGGGTTGTTTACCCCAGTATCACCACACACATACATGAGTTATGTGTTGTGCTTCAACATTATGGTATAAGTAGGTGAAAGGAAAGTTTCAGCTCAATTATAGTCTTATGG
This sequence comes from Noctilio leporinus, assembly GCA_004026585.1. NCBI lineage: Eukaryota > Metazoa > Chordata > Mammalia > Chiroptera > Noctilionidae > Noctilio > Noctilio leporinus. The sequence continues at coordinate 177,175 of PVIW01001738.1, read as the reverse complement.
AAATGCTGTCATATAAGCAACCTTTTGTTGACTAGACTGGTGTATAACTGTATTAGAAACTTGCCGCCTTATTATTTAAGTCTCTTTGAAATATAATTGATTCTTCGAAGCAAAAATAGTAACTGCACTGTAGAATTTATAACATACATAGAAATAAAATATATGGCAGCACAAAGCTTGATGGAAGGAATGGAAGTATAATATTATAAACTTGCTGTACTATATCTGTAGTAGTGTAAGACTATGATGGTATTACGGATTGAATTGTGTCTCCCTCAAATTTGTATGTTTAAGTTATGTTTAAGCCCTACCCCTTAATGTGATGATAGTTAGAAATGGGGCCTTTAAAGAGGTAATTAAAGTTCAATGTGGTCTTAAGGTTGTGGCCCTAATCCAGTGACTGGTATCCTTAGAAGACAAATACCATGGATGCACATGCACTGGAATAGGCCTGCTGCTATGACGACACAGCAAAGGATGGCTGCCTGAAAGCCAAGGGGAGAGGCCTCAGAAGAAAGCAGTACTCCTAGCACCTTGACCTTGGACTCTCACCTTCAGTTTCTGTTAAGTCATTCAGTGTATATAGTATTTTGTTATGGCCCCAGCAGACTAAGATAGTTGGTGATATGTACTATAAAACATAAGACAGCTACAACAGTAATAGAACAGAGAGTTACACTAATAAGAGAGAGGGGATAAAATGAAATCCCAAAGTAGGCAGAAAAAGGAAAAGAGGAACAAGGAACAGATGAAACAAATAGAAAAAAGTAGCAAGATGGTAGGTAGATTTAAACCCAACTAGATTAACAATCATATTAAATGTAAGTAGTCTAAACATCCCCCTAAGAGGCAGGGATTTTCACTAGGCAAAAGAAAGCTGAAATAGCTACGTTCATATTAGACAAAGTAGATTTTAGAGCAGGGAATATTACCACGGCAAAATAATATCATTTGATAAAGGTAAATTGGACATGGCTATGCCATTTTTATTTTAATTTAAAATTTTATTTAAATTTTTTTTGTTTTTAAAGATTTTTATTATTTTTATTATTATTTGAGGAAGAGAGGGAGAGAGACATCAACGTATGGTTGCCTTTTACCTGCCTCCAGCTAAGGACCTGGCCAGAGACCTGGCTTGCAACCTGGTTATGTGCCCTGGCTGGGAATTGAACCAGCAATCTTTGGGTTTGCAGGCCAGCACCTTATCCATTGTGCTGCCAGCCAGGGTGAATATGCCATTTTTAAATGTTTATACATCTAGTTACCAGAGTTAGAAAATATGAAACAAAGAGAAATAGAATTGCAAGGAAAAATAAACAGTGCTAGGAATTTTAATGGTCCACTTAAAAAGAGATTTTATTTATTTTTAGAGAGAGTGGAAGAGAGAAGGAGAGAAACATCAGTTGGCCACCTTCTGCACACCCCGAGCTGGGACCTGGCCCAAAACCTGAGCATGTGCCCTGACCAGAAGTCGAACCAGCCACCCTTTGGTCTGCAGAATGTCATCAAACCCACCAAGCCACACCAAATCAGGGCAGGATTCCACTTTTCAATAGTAGAAGAAAGAGACAGAAAATCAATGAGGAAATGAGAGGCACAAACGATTCTTACTACTAGTTGATTTTTGTGGAACTCTGTGCCCATGACAACTAAGTAACATTTTCTTTCAAGTGCATATGGGATATTTACTAAGACTGACCAATTATGGGTCATAGAACAAGTCTTAATAAATTTAAAGAGATTCAGACCACACAAATGTGTCCTTTGACCACAATGAAATTAAATGAGAAATCAATAACAAAGATCTTTGGAAACTTTTTAAGTATTTGGAAACTGAATAATATATTTATAAATTATTCATGGGTCGAAGAAGAAATAGGGAAATGAGCCCTGCCCAGCATGGCTCATTGGGTTAGGCATTGTTTCATAGGTGCAAAGCTAAGGGTTGTAGGTTTGACTTCTGGTCAATGCACATTGATGTTTCACTCCTCTTTCTCCCTTTCCCTCTCTCTGAAATTAAAATCTTAAAAAAAGAATGGGAAATTACGCAGTATTTGAACTGAATGAAAACAACATGTAAAAAGTTGTGGGATGCCAATATAGCCGTAATTGGAAATTTAAAGCTCTAAAAGCCTATCTGTGAAAAGAACAAATGTTCTCAAATCAGTGCTCTCAGCTTCTACCTAAACATCTAGGAAGATGAAAACAAGTTAAACCCCAAGAAGCATAAGAAATAATTAAAATCAGAGCAGAATTCAACAGGAAACAAAAACCATGGAGAGGAAATTAACCCAAAAACTGGTTCTTTGAAAAGATTCATAAAATTGGTAAATAGCTAGCCAGACTGAGTAAGAAAAAAAAGAAGAAGAAAGATAAAAGGCACAATTACCACTATCAGGAATGAAATAGGTAGCATCATTAGGTTGTGTATGTGCTATAAGGACGTTAAGGAAGTATTATGAATTGTTTTATGGCCATAAAGTTGACATGGGATGAAACAGACAAATCTATGACATAGCCTACCAGAGTTTATTCAAGAAGTAATAGATAATGTGATTAGTGCTAAATATTTTTAACAAATTAAAGGCCCAGATGACTTCATTGGTAAATTCTACCTAATATTTAAGGATGAAATAATATGAATTTTATACAAACTTTTGTTTTAATTAAAAAGAGGGAATACATCTCAGTGCATTTCATGATGTCAGCATTACTATGATAGCAAAAGCAGTTGAAGACTGCACAAAAGGAAAACCAGTGTCTATCATGTATATAGATGTACAAATTTTAAACAGATTTTAGCAGATTGAATTCTAATGGTAAATAAAACAGATACTACACCACGAAGTATTGGAACCTGCCCCAGTAATGTAAAGTTGGTTTAATATTTAAAAGCCCAATGATGTAATTAATAATTACCCAACTAAAACCAGGTGATCATCTCAATAGATAAAACATAATTTTGATAAAAATCTACATATATTTCTGGTAAAACTAGAAAAATAACATGGGTACCTCCTTAACCTAAGAAAGACCATCTCTGAAAAAAACTACATTAAATATCATGCTTAATAGAGAAAAAGCAAATACTTTTCTCCTAAGATTAAAAGGAGAGAATTTCTGCTTTTACCAATTCTAGTTTTACAGGGTGTTTTAGTGTAATAAGGCAAGAAGAAAGGAAAGACTAGAAAGAAGGAAAAATGTCTTTTTCACAGAGACATAATCATCTGTAGTTAAAATATAAACATCTATAATAAGATGTAATCTACACTAAAAGCTATAGGATAAATAAACAAGTTCTGTAAAGTCTCTTGGTGCAAACTAAACACATGCAGCTCAATTTTATTTCTCTATTATATTGTGCTGAATGATGGCCTCCAAAACATAGGTTCATTCCTAGTTTCTGGATCTTGTGAATTTTACTTCATTTAGAAAGAATCTTTGTAAGAAAGAAGAAAGTCCTACCTTTTGCAAAACATAGATGGAACTGAAAGAGAATTATCCTTAATAGCCTTGATCTCACCAATACAGGAGACTAATGACCAAAACAAGCAAGCAAAACTGAACCAGAGACATGGGAACAAGGAACAGACTTTCAGTGTGCAGAGGAGAGCGGGGAGGGGAAGAAAGAGGCAAAGAAGGGGAACTAGCATGGATAAGCCATGGACATGGACGTGGACATGTGGGATTGACTGGGAGGGGGTTATGGGGAGGGGAGAGAGGCAGGGGAGAGCAGTGGAGGAAAAATGGAATAAATGTAATATAACAATAAAATTAAAGTTAAAAAAAGTCTTTGTAGATGCGATAAATTAAGGAATTTAGGATTATCCTGAGCTATTCAAGTGGGTCTTGAATTCAATGATAAGAGTCCGCATTAAGACTGAAACAGAGGGAGATTGCACATGCAGGAGATTTGAGGATAGGGGCAGAAATTGAAGTGATGTGGATGCCAAGGAATGACCAGGAATGTTAGCAGTAACCCAAAACTAGGAGAGAAGCGTAGAATGGATTCTGCTACAGTACCTCTGGAGGAAATACCACCACCTTGATTTTGGACTTTGGGCCTCCAGAAACTGTAAGAGAATAAATTTCTGTTGTTTTAAGCCATCAGGTTTGTGGTAATTTGTTACAGCAACCACAGGAAATTAATGCATAAATACTATCAAAATTTCTTTTTTTAAAGATTTTATTATTTATTTTCAGAGAGAGGGGAAGGGAGAGAGGCAGAGAGGGAGAGAGACATCAATCTATGGTTACCTTTCCCCTGCCTCCAGCTACAGACCTGGCTGGAGACCTGGCTTGCAACCTGGTTATGTGCCCTGGCTGGGAATCAAACCAACGACCTTTGGGTTCATAGGCTGGCTCCTTATCCACTGTGCCACCAGCCAGGGCCTAGCAAAAATCTTAAAATTATGCAGCTTACAATACTAAATATAAAATAAGTATCAGCCCTGGCTGGTGGCTCAGTGGAAAGGTGCTGGCCTGTGAACCAAAAGGTCGCTGGATCGATTCCCCAGTTGTGGTACATGGACAGGTTGCAAGCTAGGTCTCCAGCCAGGTCTTTAGCTGGAGGCAGGTGAAAGACAACCATACATTGAGGTTTTTCTCCCTCTCTGCCTCCCTCCCTTCCCCCTCTCTAAAAATAATAAATAAAACCTTAAAAAACAAAACAAAACAGGTTTCAGTTTGATAAAATGTCTAAAGGCCTGTCCATTGAAAACTGAAAAACATTTCTGAGAGCAATTAAAGAAAATAAATGGAGATGTGTGTCATATTCATGACTCTGAAGACTGAATTATAAGATGTCAATTTTCCCCAAATTGATTTATAGATTCATTGTAGTCTCAATTAAAATTCTGTAAGCTAGTCAGTGGAAATTGATAAATTTTGTGTGATGTTCATATGAAAATGGCACAATCTACAAACCAGATTTAAAAAAATAGGAAGAAGAAAAAGATGCAGGACTTAACACTACTTGACTTAAAGACTTACGTAAAACTACAGTAAGCAAGATGAAGTGTTGTTGGCATAAAGATAGATTGACATCAGTGGAATAGATTAGAAAGTCCAAAAATTAACCCACTTATTAGCTGATTTTTTATTGCAGTAGTAAAGGCTATTTGGTGGAGACAGATTGATGTTTTGAACAGGCAGTGATGGAATAACTGAGTATATACAAAAAAATTACCCTTTTACAAAAATTAACTAAACATGGATCATAGACCTAAATGTAAAACATGAAACCACAAAACAAAGGAGAAAGTATCTGTGACCTTTTGTTAGGCAAATATTTCTTTGATACAATACCAAATACATGACACATAAAAGAACAATGAGAGAAACAGGACTGCATCAAAATTTAAGAACTTTTTTCTTTGAAAAGTAACTGTTAAGAGGATAAAAAGACATAGACCTGGAGAAAATATTTGTATATCATGTATTTCAGAAAGAACTATCCAGAACTGTCAAAATTCCTTAATAGAAAACAAACCCAATAAAATTGGTCAAAGTGAACAGACATTTTACCAAAGAAGATAAAGGATGACAAATAAGTCATTTGGGAAATGAAATTAAGATCACAGTGATAGATGTCACTATACACCTATTAAAATTTCTAAAATGTAAAAGTCCTACCAAAGCTCATTCTTGAGTACATATAGCCACTTGAGCTCTCTATATATCTGGTGGGTATATTAAAATAGTACAACTACTTTGGAAAACAGCTTACCATTTTTTAAAAAAAGGTTAAAGTCATCATGTATATATGTATGTAAGATTTAGTTATATTAAATTCTATGTTTTTCGCAATGGGTTTGCTGCCAGAACACAGGTATTGTGAAAGCCACCACTAAAACCCAAAATGGGAAAAGACTCACATCAACATTTTGGTCACCACTGGCCATCTGACCTACAACATTGTGGGACTGACAGAAGAACCATCAAAAATTTTGAGAAGGAGGCTGCTGAGATGGGCAAGGGTGGCCTCTTCAGGTCTGCCTGGGTCTTGAATAAACTGAAAGCTGAATAGGAGTGTGGTATCACCATTGATCTCTCCCTGTGGAGATTCAAAACCAGCAATTATGTGACCATCATCAATGCCCCAGGACACAGAGACTTCATCAAAAACATTACTAGAGGCCCATCTCAGGCAACTGTGCGGTCCTGACTGTTGCTGCTGGTGTTGGTGAATTTGAAGAAGGGATCTCCAGAAATGGTTAGACCTGTGAGCACACCCCCTGGCTTACACAGTGGGTGTGAAATAGCTAATTGTTGGTGTAAACAAATGGATTCCACTGAGCTGCCCTACAGCCAGAAGAGACATGCAAGTCAGCACCTACATTAAGAAAATTGGCTACAACCCTGATACAGTAGCATTTGTGCCAGTTTCTGGTTGGAATGGCAACAACGGGCTGGAGCCAAGTACTAACTTGCCTTGGTACAAGGGATGGAAAGTCACCTATAAAGTTGACAATGCCAGTGGAACCACTCTGGTTGAAGCTCTTGATTACATTCTGCTACCAGCTTGTCTAACTGACAAACCCCTGAGTCTGCCCTTCCAGGATGTCTACAAAATTGGTGGCATTGGTACTGTCCCTATAGGTCAAGTGGAGACTGGTGTTCTCAGTCCTGGCATGGTGGTAGCTTTTGCTCCAGTCAAGTCTGTTGAAGTGCACCATAAAGCTTTGAGTGAAGCTCTTCATGGGGACAACATGGGCTTCAGTGTCAACATCTGTCTGTCTAGGATGTTCGTTGTGGTCATGTGACTGGTGACAGCAAAAATGACCCATTAATGGAAGCAGCTGGCTTCACAGCTCAGGTAATTATCCTTAACCACCTGGGCCAAGTCAGTGTTAGGTATGTATTTGTTTTGGATTGTCACACAGCTTATATTGCTTGCAGATTTGCGGAGCTGAAGGAGATTGATCGTCGATCTGGGAAAAAGCTGGAAGATGGCCCAAAGGTTTTTGAAATCTGCTGATACTGACATGGTTTATACGGTTCCTGGCAAGCCTATGAAAGCTTTTCTGACTATCCTCTGGGCTGCTTTGCTGTTTGTGTCATGAGACACTTGCTGTGGGTGTGATCAGAGCAGTGGACAAGAGGCAGCTGGAGCTGGGAAAGTCCCTAGGCCTGCCCCAACACCTTCCACCCCAGTCTTTTTTTTTTTTTTTTAATGAAGATACTGAATGTTTTATTATTAAACTTTGTTTTCCTGCAAAGCTGCTGCTTTACTGTATAAAAGTAAACTTACTATGTTGCTAAATTAAGATAGCTTTGTTCGTCATCTGACATTCTAACAACTAAAACTCCCCCTGCTGCCAGTTATTTCCAATGAAAAGTTTTTTCAGTATTTTGACCCAAATCTAGAGACTGATGTAAGAATGTTACAATATTATAATATTATAACATTATATTTTAATGTTATAATACAATAAGGCTTAAGATAACGATGTTATCCTTGAAATACATAATTTTGATAACTAGATTTCGCCATGATGTCTTCAGAAATATTATATAATAATATAATACTTGGAATATTATAACTAGCCTAGTCTAAAAATCATAGGGTGTTGTAAATAAAGATGCAAATTGTGTTTATCTGCAATCATTAGAAGGTTAAGAGATATTTTCTTAGAATGTTGTTGTTTGTTCTTCCACTGGTATGACTAAAAGTTGATATTTAAAAAATTCTAGCCCTGGCTGGTGGCTCAGTGGATAGGCACTGGCCTGCGAACCCAAAGGTTGCTGGTTCAATTTCCCAGTCAGGGCAACAAGACCAGGTTGCAAGCCAGGTCTCCAGCCAGGTCTGTAGCTGGAGGCAGGTGAAAAGCAACCATACATTGATGCATCTTTCCCTCTCTGTCTCTCTTCCTCTCTCTTTGGAAATGCCTCCCTTCCTCTCTCTTTGGAAATAATAAAAATCTTAAAAAAAAAAATTCTACCTACCACTAATTTAAGACAACTATGCTATATTAATTTGTTTCATACTACTTTATTTAGGGGGGGAGTTCCATTTTACACCCTTCAATAGACTTTATGTATTTCTCATATACTTATTTACTCATTAGTTCTTCAAGTTTTGAAGGCTTACCCAGTGTCATCCTGATCAGCCAACCATCTTCATAACAAGATTTGTTGACAAGTCCTGGATTTTCTGCAAGAGCTTCATTAATTTCAGTTACTTCTGTTAGAGAATAGAGTTCACTAGTAGCTTTCACACTTTCCAAAGCACCAAACTCATCTTGTTAAGTTTTGTCCCAACTTAAGACAAACAACAGTAAACAACATCTTCCAAAGCTTCCTGTGCAAACTTGCTGATCCCACTGTTCCAATACCATTTTCTTTTGTTGTCCATTCTTGTTTCTCTGTGAATTGACTCACTAAGAGTAGATTAGGGCTGGACGCCTGAAGGGCGTCCATCCTCAGTCTCCATGGACAAGGAACACAGGGTGTGGAGAGCACTGGCACAGCTCTCAGGGACACAGCTCCCAGGCTGCAGGCCTAGGCTTGCAAACTCTCTCCTCTCACCACTTGCCACTCGCAGTGCCATTTTCATAGGAGTCTGCCACCCCAGTCTTAATCAGTGGCGGAAAAAATGGTCTAGGACTCTGTCTCAATTGGCCATTTAAGTTTAATAGTAAAGGACTGGTTGATTATTACAGTTCATCCTAAAACCTTCAGAAGGAAGGGGAATGTTTTGTGAACCATTTAGCTTTGTGTGTGTGTGTGTGTGTGTGTGTGTGTGTGTGTGTGTGATGTTAAGTTACTAGTTTCTTAAATCAGTGCTTTTTAATGGAAACAACTTGGCCAAAATGTGTTGCAAAATTTTCAGACCCATAAAGTTTAATGAGAAACCTGTGTTCTTTTTGGTCAACACTGTAACCTTCTCTTGTACTACTTGTACTACTTAGGTTAAAAGACGTAAGAGTAGCTCATAACCTATTCCTGGTGTTATATCTGCTCAAAGTTTAGAATTTGATAATTCTGTTAGTGTTGGTTTCTGGGTGGGAACTTTTCACTTTGTCTTAAGGGAAGGGATCTCTTTACATAGTAAAAGCTATGGGAGGCGCTATGTTGCAACACTAAGTAGTTTAGGACAGCTAAGCAAAGTAACTGTGTAAGCAAATTTATAAAAGCCAAATTCTGCTATATTAAAGTCTATATGTTATGTATAAAAATTTTGTAGTTGACATCAATATTGAGTAATTTCTTATGTTGAAAAATAATTATAGAAAGTGGAGACAAATCTATAGGGACAGAAATCTGGATCAATTAGTGTTTGCATGGAGACCAAAGTAGTGGAGCAGAAAGGAGTGGAAGGGAGGGATTTAAAAGGCTTATGGACACTTCTTGGGTAGGATGGATATACTCATTATCTTGATTTGGGTAATGGCTTCATGATTGCATACCAATGTCAGGAATTATCATAGTTTATGTTTTAAGTATGTACAGTTTTATTATATGTTAATTATATCTAAATAAAGCTATTAAGACACCAAGTCATGTTTCATTCAGAGTAGAAAGATTACTGATAACATTAAGTCATTAAGGTTACTTACAACATTGAAGCCATTAAGACAGGTTAAGCCAAGTAGAATTCATTATAAGGAACTGTACCGTGGAAAATATTGTATGGTTTTATAAGTTTACTATGTGATTACAAAGAAATCTGACCAATATTCAGGAATATACTGGTTTCTCAATCATTCACTTGACCCAAGACAACTCTTATATACCTTTTTGATATATTTGTAATGAATTATTACATAATATTTTGTTTCTGTTTTCACTTAGTATAAATCTCTTTCTGTGCTTTCTATCTAATTAAAGCTTAATGGCTGCACTTTTAGTTTTGTTGGACTGATTTAATTAGGTTCTTAATTTATGGGACTAATATATCATGGTCTTAAGTCATAAGCAATCTGTAGTAAATCCAGCAGAGTATTAAATATTGTTACTGTAAAAGTAACAGTTTCTATTGAATCAAATGATAGTAGGAAAGCATAAAATTTGTTAAACCAGAGTTAGAAACCGAAGGAGAAAACATCTTTGTTTGTAAAAAGACCTTTATTGGTCATTTGTAGTTAGGAAATACTGTTATCATTTTGGTTGGGTAGGATGTGTGGATTGAAACATAAATAATCATTTCATTTAAAATAAAATGATAAAATTACAATAATGCTTCAAAACTGAAGGTCAGGATTTTTGATTTAGTATATTGCTGTCTAGAGAGTATAGGTATGTGCCATTCAAATGTTGGGGGATGTCAGTTTGGAGAACTCACTATATAAAAAGTAGTTGGTTGTTTTTGTCATGAAAGATGCTGTTTTAAGTATCGTATATGAAGAACCCAAGACTCAATTTTATTATTTCTCACAAAGTGAATGTCTATTGTTTAACTTGGTGAAACATTGATTTTTTTTCAAATGTGCATTTATAGCTGTTTAAGATATAAATAAAAATTAGGATTAGAAATTAGAATAGAAATAGAAATTATAGTAGAAATATAATTGTTTCTTTAAAAATACAAATTTAGTATTATGGAAATATATCTAGATATAAAGGCATTATCTTGTAAATCATAGGGCAGGAATAATAAAATGATGACTGTCTTTTTCACTATCCCTTTTCTAATTTATTTTATTCTCTTTAGTGTTGTTGACATTAGACAAATAATTATATAAGTCTTCTAGATACAACTATTATTCTAAAGCTAAGAGAAATTGTTTATTTTCCTATGAATAGGTAATTTTTCCTTTTTCTTTTGCCTACTTATTTATTTATGATTTAGTTATGCTTTATTAAATTGGCTATATACAATAACAAGTACTAAAGAAATGAACAAGTTTGGGAATGTATTAGTCCAGTGATCAGAGAAGCTAAAACCAACATAGGATTATTTTTAAAAATTGATTATGCTGTTACATTTGTTCCAATTTCTTTTCCCTCCCTCCAGCAATTCCACCCCCCTTAGTTCATGTCCATAGGTCATGCATGTGAGTTCTTTGGCTTTACCTTTTCCTTTGGCTTTACTGTTCTTAACATCTCCCTGTCTGTTCTTTACCCACCAACTATGCTTCTTAATTTCTGCTCCTTTCTCCCTTCTTCCCCTTCCCCCTCCCAGCTGAAACCCCTTCAGATGTTCCCCATATCTTTGATTCTGTTCCCTCTCTGGTTGTCTGCTTTTTGTTTTTATTTTTATTTATTTAATTTATTTTTTAAAGATCCCATTTATTATTTCCAGAGAGAGAGGAAGGGAGAGAGGCAGAGAGGGATTTGAATCCCAGTTTCCTTCCCTTCACCCTTGGTTTTGTGTGGATTTTTCCATTTCATGTAGCCTCGCCTTCACTTGTTCCTTTCTGTATTTGTTGTATTTAAGCTTATCTGTCAAGCCTGTGATCATTTTAATCACCAGCGCTTTGAACTCTGCATCTGTTAGGTTGGCTATCTCCTTGGCACTTATGTTTGCTATATCAATGTTACTCAGGTCTCCCACTGGCACCATGATCTTCTCCCTCTTTTGGGCTATACTACTCTATCTCCTCAGCTTGACAGCATTCTGTGTTTGCCTTTGTCTTAGGTAGTCCTGTCACACTTGTTAGGTTGTAAGGGGTGGAGCCTTAGGTATTTGTCAGTGCAGGTGATCCGTTTCACTACGCAGTGGCGCTGCACTGTATGTGGGGGAGCAGTCTGAAAGGGAACAATGCCGCTTTCATGTTGAGACTGGCTGTTTCTTCCTCTACCCCAGACCCCACTGGTTTTCACAGTCAGGAGCAATATGGCTTTATATTTCCTAGTGCTGGAACCATGGGCTGCAAGGTGGGCCGGTGAGATCACTTCCCAGGTTTAAATGTATGACTGCACATATCTTTGTGACTTCAGCTGCTGCTGCAGTTCTCCTCCCAGGCTTCCTGCCCTCTACCGGCCTGGCTGAGTATTTACTTCATCTTTTTCTGCACTTACATGTAGTTAGATTTTCTGAAATTTCTACGTTGTTTTTTGTTTAGTTTCAAGGTAGATGTAAGTTTCTTCTAACTTTCACAAAGATGCAGCATGTCTACCTATGCCTCCATTTTAGCTGGAAGTTGGTAATTTATTGAATGTGGTTGGTTTTAATTACCAGTTTTGCCTTGTCTTTTATAACAGTATTCTTTTAAAAAAAATATTTTATTATTTTTTTTAGAGAGAGGGGAAGGGAGAAAGAGGCAGAGAGGGAGAAGGACATCAATGTATGGTTGCCTTTCACCTGCCTCCAGCTGGAGACCTGGCTGGAGACCTGGCTTGCAACCTGGTTATGTGCCCTGGCTAGGAATTGAACCAGTGACCTTTGGGTTCGCAGGCTAAAGTATTCTTAACATGTTTAAAGGTGTGTGCTTACGCTACTTTATAAAGCCCTTATTTATATTTTAAAACACTAATATTAAAGCAGTTTTAAAAGTACATCATTTTATTGTAGTTATTTTAACTAATTTATTATCAAAAAGTATTCATTATTATAATTATCACTACATTAAATATTTCTAATAGTTTATTAATTTGACTGTAGGAATTCATATTATGTGAGTAAGAGTAGCACTGCTCTCTTATTCCTAGATTTTGTTCTTTGTGTTGTATCTAAGTCCTGTATAATTCTTTTTTTCTGTTTAAATTCTTTTGCTCAAATACTTAGAGTTGAGTAAAACAAACTTTCAAACCAACCACTCAAGGTAACTGCCTTACATCTTAAATCAGGACTTAAACGAAGGAAGGAGGATTTTGGGTAGCTTTTTTGCATCTGTGGTTGCAGTTCAGTGTGTAAATTTTCAGTTGTTATTTTTAATAACTTAAAATCAATTTTAGTATCCTACTTTGTTATAATATTTTATGTATAATTTATTTGGCAAGGGTGGAATATACTTTCACCTTCTAGTTTTCACTTATAGGATACCTTAAATATAGGCTTTCAGATCAATTTAAATAGGTTTAGTATAGAGAAACTTGGCTTTCAAATCAGATATACTGTTATTCACAGTAAATGTAGGAAATATGTGAAACGGAAATGGTAACATTCCTCAGCAACGTGCTACTGAAAATTTTTCATACATATATAATTTTCTGTGTCTAAATCTGCCGTCTTTTAGTAATCTTTTAATTCTGAAATTCTCATCTTTCATAGGCCTTTTGAATTCTTTTTCCCAAGATAACTGATTGTGTTTATCGTGACTCCATCTTCTAAAATAGGTTTAAGATTAACTGGTACATACAGATTTTACTCAGAAGCAATTCTGTCAGTAGCTATTGTTTCCTGTAACTAGGGATTAAAATCATCAGTAAAATGCTTTGGCTTATTTTCTACTCCAGAAATTAAGGAGTTGAGCATACTTTTAAAGAACATGCCACAATTTTTGAAAACTTGAGAATTTGGAAGGTTTACTCTGTGTGTATATGAGAAAAGGAATTATTTTTCTCTTTGAGTAATATATTTTGGTTCAGGCCAGATTATCCTCCTCCTCCCTCCAGAATTTTATGTCTTAGGTATAGCAGTGAAAGAGATTCATTTTATATATCTAGTATATTTCAGTCAAGCTCAGAGTAACATTTCTTCTACATTTTCTCATTTTGTGTTTAATTTTTCCTGGGATACAGCTGGTAACATATAATTTGTTTTTGTGTTTAACATTAGGTTAACCTGTTGATTTAGCTTCCAAATCTTTTATTTTGAACTCATAATTTGACAGTTAAAAGGTGTCATTCATATTAAATAAGGACTTTTTTGAGTTGTACAGTAATTGGTCCATCTTCTGATTTTCTAATGATTATTAGTTACAGAATACTTCTGAGTTATTAAATTCTTGTGTCATTATTCAGTGCTTTAGACTTAGTTTATATGTCTACATAAAATTTGAGCTGAAGTATGAACATACTGAATTATTTCTTTGGTTGGTCCTATTGAGAGTTGAATTCAAATGATATCATTCATGTTAATGGTTATTGAATCTTTACTACACTTAAATATGTAGAATTTAAAGCGTTCACCATTTCAGAAAAATGTTTAAGATATTCATTAGTTTCATATGGATAAAAATATAGTCCATTTATGACTTTGAAATATAGTCTCATATATTCTACTAGTTCTAAAGCCAAAAGTACCATGCCATATGAATATATAAAATATGACATAGTACAACTATGAAGATATATTTTAAATGTAATCTTATGATAAAATATATTTAATGTAACAAATTACATGTGATAATTTGGAGGTATTGGGGCTTCTATTTTTTCTTACATCTCAATTTTTTCCTGCATTTGCCTTGTTTATAAGTGTTTTTTGGTCTTTATGTTGTTACTTACGTACATGGTACCACATTATTGAGAAAATGTCCTAAGTGCTTACAAAAATGGGGAAGTGATTAATTTTGGAATAAAGGCAGGGTTGACCTTTATATTGGTAGAAGTGGTTTAAAGATATTAAATTTGAAACTTGTTGCTCAGTTTTGAGGTAGTCTCAACCTCCCAGTTCTCTAAAATGTGTTAGGATAGTTTGGTAATGATGCATATTTGATTATAAAGGCAAATTTTACATGTTTCTGAGATTAAACCCTCCAAGTGAAATGATCAAAATTCATAACTTTGATATAAAAATTCCCTCAAGAAATTTAATTACACCACTCCAAATTGTGGAAACTAAAAAATACTGTAAACTTTTTCAGTAAAATATTTAATCAGTAAAAAAAATACTATGGAATTATACCTCATAGATTTAGTGTATTTTTGGGGCGTAAAGTGTGTTAACTTACTATATTTGATTTTTAAATAGACACCAAATCCTACTGCAAGCGAGTTTATTCCTAAAGGAGGATCAACCTCCAGGCTGAGTAACGTGTCCCAGTCAAATATGTCTGCCTTCTCTCAAGTTTTCTCTCACCCATCCATGGGAAGTCCTGCTGCTGCTGCGTTAGCACCAGGTAAGTTGAGTTACTGTTTCCAGTGAGTTCCAGATACCAAATCTGTAAGCACCATTTTGCTATTAATTTATCAGAACTGAAATTGCATACTTGAATGATTTACGGTTTAACACATTGTGAGTTTTATGTTCTAGATTTGGGTACCATAGTTGAAAAATTGAAATCAAGGTTTAAATATGAACAAAAAATCATACATAAGGGTGTTTAAATCACAGAAATAAACTTAAAGAAGAGGATGGTTATTTAGGAAGAACATCTATCTGGACCTTAGTATTTCTCTTTTAAAAAAGTTGGTGATAATGCTACTTCACTCAAAAATTCCTCTAAAAGCATTAAGAAATAAAATATTGATGTGTATATGTGCTCAAAGTCCTTCTGTACTAAATTTCTAAAAAATTAACATTCAAAACAAAGTTTAGATTACTTACTATCTTTCAGATGTTTGATTATAAATCTGTAATAGTCATTTTGAATTGGGTCAAGTATTATAAACAATAGTAGGAAAGAAATGTAAAAGTGTTAGGGGTCATTGGGGCAGGGAAAACAGTATTTCATAGTCATTTTCTTCCAAGTTTATCCATAATAACAGAAGAATTGGAACAAATATATTTACATCCCAGGAGACCTGAGGAATGATTTATAGTGACCCTTAGAGAAGTTTTCTTTTAAACTTCTCTCTTTTACCTGGAAAATGCATGCAAATTTTGATTTCTAGCTCATAACATTGTAATATAAAAATATGAAAAATTTCTTAGCTTATTAACATCAGCCATCTCTACTGCCCTGTACCTGAATCAAAAAAGTGAGGTATGCAAAATTATATTAAATTTATCATAAGTGCTGAGCAGATGGTCTTGTGTCTGTAAAATGTTTGAGCTCCCCACACAGATTATGTGTATGCATTAAATAAAGCCAAGATATCTTTCTATATCAGACTTCAACTAGTACTGCCTTCAGGGCTTACTCAGATTAGTAAGAGAAATCATTGGTTTTGATACCGATACAGAATCAAGGACCTTTGAGGGAAGAATGAAAGAAGGTAGGGATAACTTTCTGGAACAGAGCATCTGGTTTAGCATGTAAAGATCATGTGTACTCAAGAGACTAAGTAATCTTGTGTTGCCAAGGGTTTTTATCAATGTCTCCTTCCCTTCCCTTAACATCTCCCAATATCTTTTCTTCCACTTCAGCTCTTTTCAGGTTCAGTTAAATGTGTAAACATTTTCCCTTCTTCCCTAGAGAACAGGGTCAAAATTGAATATCCCTGGTAGCCTAAAAGTTTTACTTGTAAGTAGTGTGCTATATTTACTTGTAAGTAGTGTGTGATATTTCTCCCATTGAGGTATGTTCACATTGTGTACATGAGCATAATTTACATGTTAGCTATACATCTAAAATTTTTTAGAGATGGTCCAGACCTCTGAGCAGTTTTTATAAAGCACTCACAACAATGGTATCCCTATGCCAATAGAAAACTTTGGCTTTTGTAATTAAGTGCTAATTTATTGTGCATAAAAACACATACTCCTTTAATGTTTAAAACTATTAAAATATTTTTAAATACTTGTTTTTTAATATTTTGTTCATTATTTTTAGAGAGAGGGAAAGGGAGGGAGGAAGAAAGGGAGGAAAACATCAATACATGGTTGCCTTTCCCATGTCTCCAGCTCAGGACCTGGCTGGAGACCTGGCTTACAACCTGTGTATGTGCCCTGATTGGGAATCGAACCAGTGACCCTTGGGTTTGCTCTCAATCCACTGAGCCATACCAGCCAGGGATCAAAAATAAATAATCTTGTTCACATCTTTGACCAGACTAATTCAAGCTTGCCATTTAAAACAGTAGGTTTTTTTAAATATTGGAGGTGTTAAAAATGTCAAAGGGAATTTTAGATCTTAAAAATGTTAAGAAATCCATTAATGCTGTGGTATTTGAGCTTTTCAGTAGGTATTAAATTGTGTGTAGGAAAGTGCTTTATTGCCCCCAATTGGGTATTATAACCTAAATTTGGGATAACATTAATTAATTAAAAATTAAACTAGATGAGAAACTCCTTATTCTTTTACATAACTCTAATGTTAAAATGGTCCTCCTACTTCCTATCGATGAGAGAAATTACTGTCTGGAACCATTGGAAATAGGTCAGTATATTATATTAAACGTATTCCTAAATGTTTTATATGTTATTTTATTTTTTATTTATTTATTTTTTAAAAAGATTTTTATTTCATTATTTTTAGAAAGAGGGGAAGTGAGAGAGGCAGAGAGGGAGAGAGACATCAATGTATGGTTGCTTTTCACCTGCCTCCAGTCACAGATCTGACTGGAGACCTGGCTTGCAACCTGGTTACGTGCCTTGGCTGGGGAATCGAACTTGCGACTTTTGGGTTCGCAGGCCAGCACCTTACCCACTGTGCTACCAGCCAGGGTATATGTTATTTTAAAATTGTTCATCATTTCAAATGGCAATCAACAAAGGTAAAATAGTTTCCAAAAATAGTTGAATGATTTTGTATTATTTCCCTATATTTTCTTCTTTTAGTTAATGGCTTTAACACTCTCAGGAGATAAGCAAAGAAAAAATTAAGTCTGATTTATTTTCAAAAACCATTTACTTCAATGTCCATTATTTCTTACCCACAAATGCTATTTTTTTCAAGGCCAAGAAAAGTTCTTGGCATACTAGTTTAAGGTTGTAGAATAAAAAAGGCCATAAAGTTCTTCTTAGTGATGATAGAATTTATTGTTACTGCCTCTTGTCTACTACATATATAACCTATTGATAATTTTCAATTACAAAGTTTCATTTTCTTTTTTCAATTTCTATTCCAGATTATTACCCTAAAAAATATATAAAACTACTGTTTTAAAAAACTATGAAGCCTTAAATATATTGGCATTGAGATATAAACTAGTGTAATGTCATTTTATTACATACCTAGAAATACACTTAAAGAAACTTTTTGACCAATGTAAAAATACTTCAGCAAAGATGAGTAGCTACTAAGATTTTGAATTTCCTTAAGTCGTAAGAAACAAAAGTATAATTCCATGAACAACGTAGATCCTGAGTGAATCAACTCTTTTTCTTTTTAAACTTGTTTTGATCATCTTTAAAACATGATTTGTTACAGTTTTAGTGAAACAAGTAAAACTTTATACAGAAGTTATTTGAATTTATTAATAGCCAATTAGGTTTAAAGGCATTTAAAAATGTTAAAATTTGCAGCACGTTTCCACTGACTTGTATACACAATCATTTTGATTCTATTTTAGTTTAAGAAATCAGGACTTACTTGTTTTATGTACTGTTAATCTAAGAACAATAGCAAAATTTCTAAGAATCTTCTATGAAGATAGTTGTTATGAATATGGGTAAAGGCATTAACTTGAGCTTCATTGTCTTTGAAAACACTTAAATTTGTAAATTTGCACTTTTTCTCTAGTCACACACAGCCTGTATTATGTTGAGATTCACAGCCTTCAAAAGTTAAGAGTCACTGGTTTAACAGTCTTAGCAAAATTTATTTTAATTTATTTCCAGACCATATATAGTCTAAAGATACATTTTAAAAATAACCTTTGCTTTCAGCAAACAGATTTTGAATAGGTTTTTAGGAATGAATATATGACTACACTAAGTATATGAAATGATAGTTTGTGCTATAATTTTTTTGTGCCATGCAAAATAATTTTATCATGAGAACCAATTGCTGAACATTTTTCTTAATGTTTTTCTTAACTCAAAATTTCCCCTGACAATGTTTTGATTTGGTGTAGATGTAGTAAACTAAGTATTGGTGTGCTTTAATTACTTTAGTATTAGCTACAGTCCGTTTGAAAGTGCTTGAGAGAGTTAGCAACAGCAGCATACATTTCTGGATGGCGCTGTGATATATAGTCTGGTGGTTTAATGTTCTGTTCTGATTCAGGAATTGAGTATTTCTTATTCTGCTTAATTGTGTGTGAACACTTGGAAGGGACCAAAGAGAGTTCTTTGACATGAGAAATCCCACCATTGATTCATAAATGAGAGAGCCATAAGTGACTTTCAGTATTTTCAAATAGTTATTCTTTCAAGATGAAGATGCTGCAGATTTTTGGGCCATTTTGATATGTTTAATTATAAATACATGTTTTATTGATTTAGAAAAGCACATTTACACTAAACTACTGTTACTAAAAAATTATATTCATTTATCATGTTTTTAGATCCAGCTTTTGAAGTACTTAATCATTTCTTATATATTCTTAAGGGTACCAAGTTGATGTGTAAAACTGGCTAATTATCTTCCTTTTTTTTTTAAAGATTTTATTTTATTTTTGACAGAGGGGAAGGGATGGAGAAAGAGGAGAGAAACATCAATGTGAGAGAGAAACATCAATGGGTGGTTGCCTCTTGTATGTGCCCTGACCTGGGACAGAACCTGTGACTCAGGCATGAGCCCTAACTAGGAATCAAACCATGACCCTTTTCTTTGCGGGACGGCACCCAACCAACTGAGCCACACCTGTCAGGGCTGGCTAATATTCTTCTTCTTTTTTTCTAAGATTTTATTTATTATTTTTAGAGAGAGGAGTAGGGACAGAGACATCAATGTATGGTTGCCTTTCACCTGCCTCCAGCTACAGATCTGGCTGGAGACCTGGCTTGCCACCTGGTCATGTGCCCTGGCTGGGGAATCGAACCAGTGACCTTTAGGTTCACAGGCCGGTGCCTTATCCACTGTGCCCCCGGCCAGGGTAATATTCTTTTATATATATTTTGACTTGGCCAAATTGTGGGGAAAGGGGGGAAATTAATATTTGTCTGTTATTCTTGTTCAAAAATATTCAAGTATTAAACTATAATATAGTTTAATAATTTAAATAGTATAATATACTATTTAAAATATTTATTCTTATACTGTTGAAAGGTTTGGATAATGAGATCCCTTTTACTTTTAAAGTTCAATGCTAAGAAGTGAAGATTGTGACTTCATTTGCTCTATGGCATTTTATGTCATAGGTGAATAAAATGGAGGCTTAATTCATTCAGTTGCACAATAGTTGGCTTATATGATAATCTGATATTGGTCATTGATCTAGATAAAACATTGAAGGTTTACATAGTTCAGCCTTGTTCTGTTTTACAGCTAGCATTTCTGATAGATTATCATTTAGCTTCTGCTTTGTCACTTTTTTTTTGTTTTGTTTTAATTTTTAATTTCATTATTTTTAGAAAGAGGGCAAGGGAGAGAGGCAGAGAGACATCAATGTATGGTTGCCTTTCACTTGCCTCCAGCCACAGACCTGACTGGAGACCTGGTTTGCAACCTTGTTATGTGCCCTGGCTGGGGAATCGAACCTGCGAGCTTTGGGTTCGCAGGCCGGCACCTTATCCACTGTGCTGCCAGCCAGGGCCTTGCTTTGTCACTTTTAGAAGCAGTAGGAACTGATTAGCTAGCCAAGGCAGCTCAGTGTACATTTTTATAGTTTGAATAGAAAAGAAAATTATACCTTATCTGAACCAAACTCTCTTTTGCTTTTTATCCACAAGTCCTAGTTCTTTTCCTGTATCGAAAGGAATAAATCAAAATCTTTTCTACATGATAATTCTTTCAATTATTTATTTATAGGCTAGTTGTATGTATGTGTCTGGCCATATAACTGATCTGTTTGTATGACTGAAAAATGAGAGGGCAACCTGGGAAAATACTGTTAAAATGAACAAACTGTATAGGTTAAAGTCATGAACTGTTTTTTAAGTCATGTTGCCTAGATAGAATTAAGTCCACAGATCTGTCTACCTCGCTGTATTCCTAGTCTCATACCCAACTAAGGAATGTTATGTATGTACCTTTAGGAAAACAGGAAATACGGCTAATAATCTTGCAGATGGTGAATATCTAAGTTCGTATTTAAAATTTCAATGTGTATCTTAGGCTCTAAGTTAAAATCACCAAAGGCATAGTAATTTCATAAGCTATCATTTTGGATTGTTCACTAAATGGTATAATTGTCGAATATAAAAATTATTAAAAATAGTTACATAATTCTTTAAAGATTTTTAATTGCTGGGTATTCATTATATATTTATACATATAAATAAGATGAAATATATATAGTGTCTTTTTAAATTTATTTTTTATTGTTGTTGTATTACATTCATCTCATTTTTCCCTCTCTGCCCTCCCCTTTCCCATCCTCCCTATCCCTCCCCACGTAATTCTTAAACATTGTCATGTTTTATAGGATGTAACTCTTAAGATTTTTCTTGTAATTATTTTTTAAAATTTTACTGGATTCTCTGGGATTGTCAAGTGATTCTATCATGAATTTATTTTGATACTCAGTTTCACCTGAATTTTTGGAGTTTATTTTATACTTCATGGCAGTAGAGGTAGTTTAGTAATAAAATGTTCTTCTAATTGTTTTTGAATACCAGTCTAGATTTCCCAAACATACTACAAATTCCTTAGAAAGAAGGGAACTTGTCATTTCTTGTACAAAGTTAGCCATATTGATGGTACCTAGTAAATGTTCACTCATTTAACTAAGCTTCATTTTTGTCTTGGAAAAATTATTTAATTGGTCGCTATTTCTTACATATAGTGAATTTTAGTCAGTAAACATCTTTAATGAACTTCCAGAAAATGCAAATGTTCAAGAGGATATAGATGAGTAGTCATGAGGAACAGAAATATACCTGTTGAAAGTTTAACTGCATCAGAACTAGAATCACTGCGTGTTTTGAGGTGCCAAAACATTAAAACCAGTTAAAGTATTTGTAAGTATTATGTTAAATTGCATGTTTCTCTGTGTGTGTGTGTGTGTGTGTGTGTGTAACTACTTTGTTTTTCAGGTATATTCAGCAGAATCACTCAAAAATTTCCATATTTTCTAATTGGGTATTACTTTCTACATTAAAATTTTTTAAAATTTATAGTTAAGATCAGGGTCCCCTTATTTTTATGTAGAGGGCCTTTTTACTGCCCTGTAGTGTGTGGGCCACTCTGTGTTATGCATATATGTGGGTACAGATGTTGATGTCCCAGGGAAGATGACTAATGGTAGACTGTAGAACCATAACTGGTTTGGGAGTGCCTGCTGGCTATATTCCCTTCCCAGTTGGGAATTTCAGGAGACTGAGGCAAGACGTTAATGGCACAGAGGGGGATGTGGCTGCTGCAGCTGGCTTGGAGACCTGTCAGGTAAGGCTTAAATAGCTCCCAGTAAATATCGTTCTACTGGTTGGTAATCCCTGGTTAATGTGTCCTGATAGGTTGGGGAGTTTCTGTTGTGGACTTCCTTTTTAAATCTTATAAATTGGCCAAATTGTTTCTTAATTAATGGGTAGGGGCTTGATGGGGGTGGGTAGGACTCCCTTTGACTTGAGGTTCAGTGGTCTACTCATGCAGCAATGTCTCCTGCTTCTCTTGAGCCACTTTTATTGGACTCCATTGCCTTTAGATTATGGTACCAGTTTTTATACTAAAGTAGCCATGTGGTTTTTGGCACACCCTTTGGTCCCTATGTTTTGGCATCTTCATTTCTATAACGTAGAGGATTTTAAAAATCTAAAAGTCTGTTTTGTGACACAGGGATCTATCTATAGGAGGTAGGTATGCTAAAAGGAGACAAATGAAAGTGATGAGAGGTATCAAAAAGGAATTTGATTTTTGTAATAGACTTTAAAAGGACTTTCAAAGATATATGGGCTTCCTTAATGTAGCCTGTGTAAACAGGAAATCCCCCCAAGACTCCCTTTGTATCCTAGGTGGAGATGAAGGGAATTTTATTTCTGTAGTATAAAGTTAGAGTCTCGGGTAATGTAGAGTGTTGCAGTGGTTTCAGATGAACTGAAAGGCAGAGAGAGCACATTCCTGATTCTTAGCTGGATGTGGAGTTAGAAGTCAGTCATTTTCTTTCCTTTCATTCAAATAGGTTGAGTGCTCTAGGGAACATTCTTTTCTTTAACCATTTGGCACCATGGTGCCTCATATGTTGAGACTCCTCAGTGGAGAGAGAGAGAGAGAATTTGTATGAGTAAAATGACTGCTTGTGTAACATATCTATTAGGAGTGATCCTCTGATTCTTTAGGAATGAATTTATTGGTTGGCAGCCTTTTCTGTTTCTTGTTTTTTTTTCTGATTCTTCTCAGCTTGATTAGTAGTCATCTTTTTTCTTACTCTTTTTGCCTTTCAGATGTGCAGTTACCCTGAGGAGGACATGTGGGAAGGATTTTAGTAAAAGGAGAGGAATTAAGAGATGTATCCCTTTTAAAACTCCCTAGTGCACGCAGACATGTAAAACCTACCATGAATACTCAGATGTGGACTGCGTGGTTATGTTTGCTTCTGGATTTTTTAAATCAAGAAGCTCTTCCATATGGATGTATCTGAAATGAGATGCTTTCTTACGATTTCATAAACATCTTCCTATATTTTAGATGTGATTATCCAGATTTTAGACTGCTATTCCTATACATTGTAACTGGTAATTGAAAGTCCCTTTTGGGGAGGCTCAGTACCTCTTAGGAAACAGTAAGATCAATAGGATATTAATATAATTATAGTTATGAAAGAGCTGTCTAAGCCATAATTATTATGTTTGTGATGTTGAACAAACAGATCCAAAATGTAACGGCTTCACAGGACAGAAGTTTGTGCGTTGTAACAGTCCAGGCAGATGTTGTCTTGGATGTGCTCCTCCACATAGTCAGTGAGGAACCCAGATCAGGTGGTTTGTGGGTCTCTCCACTCACCTAGAAGGGAGAAAGCATGGAGGAGGAGCATGAGTGGGAAGTTGTGGACAAGTCTGGCGATTAGAAGCTCTTTCAGTGATGACTGTCTACCAGAATCTGGACTTCCATTTTTTAAAGTAGTTTGGCTACATTTCCCAGGCTTTTTGGGATGCAAAATTTTAACAGTTGAATCATGTGTATGTATTTTTGGGCATTATCATATTTGTATCTTTTCAGTATCAAAAAATGGCCCTGGCTGGTAGCGCAGTGGGTAAAGTGCTGGCCTGCGAACCCAAAGGTCGCTGGTTCGATTCCCCAGCCAGGGCACATAACAAGGTTGTAAACCAGGTCTCCAGTCAGGTCTGTGGCTGGAGGCAGATGAAAGGCAACCATACACTGATGTTTCTCTCCTTCTCTGCCTCTCTCCCTTCCTCCCCCTGTGGAAATAATAAATAATTAAAAAAAAAAAATCTTAAAAAAAAAATGTTTTCCAGCATACCTGACATTTTTGGGTAAGTCAAAACTTTACATAGAAGAAAGATTTTCAAAATTTGTATTTGATTGTTGCTTCAATCAAATACAACTTTTTTTTGTTTTGTTTTTGGATGACTTGTGCTCAACTTTATGTATCTGAGTAATTGCATTGAACCAGAATACAAATGATATCCTCTAAGTATCAGAGTTCCTAGAGTAATTTATAATTACTTAGATTCTTTACCCTTTACATTGTTTCCCTGCCCCAATATGTTAGATTATAACTCTTTGAAGGTAAGGCCTTTCTCTTGCTCTCTAAATCTGTTAAGTCAGATGTCCCCAGCCCCCAGCTCCCAGTCCCTGGCCTGTTAGGAACTGGGCTGCACTTGTCTGAGCTCACTCCCGTGTCTTCCCCCATTCTCCTGTCCTAGTGCAGAGCAGGAGAGCAAGTGAAGGAAGAGCAACTCACCTAAGCTCCACCTCCTGCCCCCCGCAGCTCCCCTTTCCATGAAATCTGTTCTGGTGCCAAAAAGGTTGGGGACCAGTGTTAAATGATGCTGATAAGATTATTTTTTCTAGGAACATTTTGAGAACCATAGCTCTACTAGGTACTCCATGCTGTCTTCTCTCCTCTTTTTTCTTGTAACCCCTTTCTTCTCCTCCTAATCTGCTTGGAGATTATTTTATATAAATAATTTTATAAATACATTTTTCAATACCTTTTATTTAAAAAGATGTTTGAGTCAAGGACTTGAATCATTGCCTGTGAATAAGGTAAATGGGTTTTAAATTATTCTTTGGCTAAGGCTAGTTTCTGTCTTTGGTTCCTGTCTGTGTTCTGGGTAAGTGAAGTCAGACAAGGAATCACTGAGTTGTTACAGGGTTACTGAAGCTCAAGTTATGATCACAAATACAGTTTTAATAAAACTGGGAAATAGGGATTTCTTCTGCCTTAGCAATAATGTTAGTGGGATCAAAGTATGTAGTATAACTTAATTATTGTAATACATCTCATAAAAGTTTCAGAACACCTGAAAAATGAATAGCATAAGCATAACTACCATGGCTCTTCAAAATGTTAAAACCCCCTGGGTCTAGAACTAGTAATCAAATAATCTTATTTGCACATTACATTTTAATATGTATGTTTAAAATTTTTAATGTAGAAACACAAAGTTAAAACTATAGTGTTATCTAATAATTTAGTATTTTTGTGAATAGCTATAATTTTATAGTCAGGCATACTTAAAGTAAATTTCTGGTTTATAAACAGTACAACATAATTTATCACTTTGAATGAAGGATACCATTTTCTCAGTAAACATTCACCATCACCTAAGAAGAAAAAATGGTTCTTTTGATCTAAAAGAATTTGGTAGCTAACACCTATCCTCTTCCCATTTTGTTTTGACCTTTAGTTGTTTGTTTGTTTAGATTTTGTTAATTATTTTCAGAGAGAAGGGCAGAGGGGGAGGAAGAAAGGGAGAGAAGCATCAATGTATGGTTGCCTTCCACCTGCCTCCAGCTATGGACCTGGCTGGAGACTTAGCTTGAAACCTGGTTATGTGCCCAGATTGGGAATTGAACCAGCAACCTTTGGGTTCACAGGCTGATGTCAATCCACTGAGCCACTAGCCTGGGCTTTGACCTTTTGTTTTAAATAAACTAAGTGTTTTTTTTTGTTTTTTTTGTTTTTTTTTTTTCCCTCCCCCCCTCCCCCCTCCCCCTTTCCTCCTGACCACTGCAGGCCTATTCCTTGTATTCATACACTTGGTTCTGTTTTGCTTGTTGTTAGTTTTGCTTATTATTGTCCCGTAATGGGTGAGAACATATGATACCTGTCCTTCACTGACTGGCTTATTTCACTAAGCATAATATTCTCCAGTTCCATCCATGTTAAACTAAGTGTTAATGATTTAAAAGATTGCCATCTTTGCAGAAGCTAGACTATTAGGCCGAACTTGAGGCAAGCAGGTCAGTGTTTTGTTTCTTCAAATATTATAGTAATCAAAGTAAGTTACTTTCTGATACAGGCCAGAGGGCATAGTTGTTAACATTGTAATTATAATCCTGAAAGTGCTTGTTTTAAAAAATGTGGACAACTTTCATTTTTTAGGGTTTTAGACACTAGTATATGCACAGTCAATATTCTAATAATAATTGTTGATTTATTTCATGAAAACTCATGAAAATGAGGTTATTGCTAGAGTAAGGCTGAAGTTAGGCAAAGGGAAGGAAGATTACATGGAAAGCAGAATAATTGTGCAGGCTATGGTCCCCATCAAATACTATGTTAAGACTATGTGGTTGATAAGACTCAGGTTACATTCATAATATGAACTTACAGTTATTTGCCCAGATTTGGTTAGTGAACTTCACTGAATTTTGAGGAAGCTTTACGGTTCTTAATGGTTTTTATTAACAATTATAGTATCTAATACCTAAATAGTCCAAATACCTTTTATCATAGGTAGATAATTCAGCCAAAATGAAGTATGATTATATAAAGCAGTTGCTGAAATTCTCTAGCTACTGAGGGGAAAACCAGAGATAGAAACCTAATTGCATTTATTTTGGTCAGATCCACACGGCTTCTACTAAAAGTTATTTACATGTAAAAAATTTAAGTACATAAAGCTTTTTGGAGCATATTGAAATTTGTCCTTTTTGTTGTGTAATGAAAATATTTGTACTTTTAATCAAATACAGTTTTTGTAATTGAAATGTTACTGTAATTCAGTAAACATTTCATGCTTTTTGTTTATACTTTCCTAATAGTAAAAATAATGCTGGTTTTATATATTTCTTAAAGAATAAAAAAGATTAGTGGTGATATCTTCATTTTCCTACTCATACAATTTTTAGTGCAATTCTTTCTTGATGGAGACTTTAAAGACAAGATTCAAGTTTCTTCCACTCATCACTGTACTAGAAGTTTTAAGGTAGAAATCATTTGATGGCAAAATAAGAGTAAAATGGGGTATATCACAAATCCTGGAGGGTTTTCGAATCCAAAGTTCAGTTTACCATGAGTCTAGATCTTGGAGACTTCATGAATAAAAAATTGCTTTATTGGCCCTTACAAAAATCTTTGTTTCAATTAGTAGCTGATGATTTGATTCTGTTCTCCTCTACATGGGAAATATTTCCATGTAGAATGTGAAGCTCCAGTATAAGAAAACCTATGCAATGCATACTTAATTGAAAATTTAATTTCTGTAGACATAAAAATGAGTAATATTCACACCTTTATATACACACACACACACACACATATATATATATATATGTATTAAGAGTCAGAGTTAAGTATTTAGGGAAGATAATGTATTTTTTTTTTTTTTTTTAGATAATGTGTTTTTTTAAAAGATTTTATTCATTATTTTTTAGAGAGAAGAGCAGGGAGGGAGGAAGAAAGGGAGAGAAATATCAATGTGTGGTTGCCTTTTATCTGCCTCCAACTTGGGACCTGGCTGGAGACCTGGCTTGCAACCTGGTTATGTGCCCTGGCTGGGGAATCGAACCAGCGACCTTTGGGTTCAGAGGCCAGCGCCTATCCACTGAGCCACCAGCAGGGACCAATATTTAATTTATATTAACTTGATTTGAGTTCTGATATGAATAACTGTCATCCACAAAATTTTTAGACAATGCTGTCATTTATCACATTTAGTAAAATCCATAATCTGTTAACAGGAAAATAACTTACAGGTGAGATGCGTGGTGAAGTTGCGCATCTGTTAAATAATGGTATTTGAGTGTACATATTTTCTATTATTTGTACAGGATAAATTCTTAGCTTAGGCTCAGTCCAAAACTTTAATCTGAATTTACAGATTTTAGTAACTATTTTCTTAGTTTTTCTTGAGTAAGTTAACATGTCTCTAACATGCATATTGTTAAACTAGAAAGTGAGAGAATTTTATATCAGGACTTTCAAATTAAAGCAAGTGGTATAATGGAAAGAATCATAGGTAGTAGTTTTGTATGGTAGCTTTTAGTCATTCTTAAGTAAAAACAATGGGAGAAATTCTATTAATAATTTCATATGAGTGTATCTTAAATGATAAAAATGAGTCTTAAAACATGAATAAAAACACTAGGACAGGTTTTTCTTGTTTGATATACAGTTCTCTAGAGTCTTGCATGTTAATTATTCCATTTAATTATTCGTCTTATTGGTTACTTCACACAATATTACTACAATTTTTAATTATGCATTTTAATGCTTTAGAGAAGCAGGCTTTTGTGATTTGCTCAGTTGCATTGTTTCTTAATATTTTGGAAATTATGACAACTATATTCTTGAAATTGTGACTTGTTCTTTTGGAGGAAAAGTACATTGTATGCTTGTGTGCATTTTTATGCTGGACCTAATTTTGTATGTGAGGAAAATTTAGCACTATCTCAGGATTTCATAACACCAGGATAGAGATACAATTGGCTTTCATTATTTTACTGGGAAAAATCAGGGTTCTAGTCTTTCTAATCTAATTTTCCTGATGAGAAAGCTCTGGGTTTTTCATCTTTATTTGTACTGTGTAGGAAGAATATATTTGTAATTAAAATTTTTTAATGAAAAAAATTTATTTCCAGAGAAATTTTTAGTTTTGTTCCATTAATGTTTTTAAATTTTAAGAAATTTAAGTTTATTGAGGGGTTCGTTTCTTATACTAGGTTGGCCAAAAGGTTCATTGAGATTTTTCTGTACAATGGCTCTAGTAGTGATTAGTTGTCTTCAACTTCATTCAAAACAACTTTGTTAGATTGTATTGTGATAGCTGTCAGGTCAGCATGCATTTAAAAACATATATCAAAATTGGTGAATTTTTGTGCAACCATTTTAGTATTGAAAATGGAATAAAATATGCAGCATTTCCAGCTTTTATGCTGGTATTTTATGCTTTATTATTTCAAGAAAGATAAAAATGCAACTGAAATGCAGAATAACATTTATGTAGTGTATGGAGAAGGTGCTGTGACTGATTGAATGTGTCAGAAGTGGTTTGCAAAGTTTCTTGGTACTGTTGACATTTTGGCCAAATAATTCTTTGCTGTGGGGCTGTCTTATGCATTGGAAGATGTTTGGCAGCACCCCTGGCCTTTACTCACTAGAAGCCAATAGCAGGAGATAGTGGACTTACTCAGAATATCCAAATCAATAAAGTTATTGGTGAAAATGAAAATTTTGCCTTTTTATTTTAGGTATAAAAACTAAATGGACTTTTGGCCTCCCAGTACTTAACTCCTGGAGGTAATTTTGCAGGTGTCTGTATTCACAGGAAATAACATTGCTGTATGGGGAAATTGCTTGGAAAAAGTTTGAACACGTGTTTAGATTTTTTTTTGTCATGAAATACTACTACACTTAAACTGAAATCAGTGGGGAACATGACTACCTCCAATCCCCTCCAAAAAAAGAAAAGATCTCTTTTGAGTATTGTGTAAACCAATTCTTGTGTTTTGCCACTTCCAGCAATTTTTTTTTTAACACTAATATACAGTAAGACAAACACACTTCCTTATATTCATGAAATGTTTCTGACTATAGTGGACTTATCTTATGGCTTCAACCATTAATACCCAAAGAAGCCACTAATTAAAATTGTGTAAGAATGAGCTTTTAAAATTTTTTTAAAGATTAATCAAGGATATGTATCAACATTTCCCAGGATGCTTTAAAAATATATACATATTCCTGACCAGGACCTATCTTAAGCCTGCCATTCCAGTTTCTTGCCCAGATCCTTCCTTCCTTTTCCTTCCACTTTTGCAGATGTCTATTTGTAGAAAGCCTTTCTGGTAGTTCTGATGTCTGTTTCTGGTTAAGAGCCAGACCTTTAGGAGGTTTGGGGCAGTGGAATATTTTATATTTTAAATATAAAATAAAGTTATATTTCAATTAGTCTTGTTAAAATACAGAGCTGGAACTTTTTCTCACTTTAGATACTTTCAGTTCCATATATTTATAATTAAAAGAAAATATTAAATAAAAATTTTTATTTTTTGGAATATTTTATTATGATGGAGCTACTCTCTGCGTGCATGCGGATATATAATACACACACATTATATATATGTGTATATATATATATATATATAAATATTTTAAACAATTATAGGTAGCAAGGATTCTAAATTGCTGAATTACTTTCCCAGCTTCAGCTCCCTCCTTAGCTTGCTAAGCCACATGAAAATCTCCTATTTACCTTTGAAAAACGTATCCTGACTTCCCTTGGTGCCTCAGTTTGTTACTGGACAGTACTTGGGGTCCTGTGGCTGCCACCCTCTAGGCAAAATTCTAGGGGCAAAGGTTTAGTGATAAAAGAAAGGAGTCTGTTCAAAAGCTACACAATTTTGGAATAACAGCTTTCCATGTACATTTGTCACTGAAACCTATCAATTAAAGCTAAACTCTTAACAGCTGAGTTCTCCTATCATTCCCCTTGTTAGTTTTTAATTATCTTATTTTTGTAGGGTTAGTTTACAAACTAAACATAAGATACAAAAGCTACATGATTTTGGAAAAAATGGCAGGGTTTTGCTTCAGGGCCCATCCCCTTCATAACACTCAAAGAAGAATTAACAGTGAGACCCTCTTCCAGGCCAGCCTGACTCTAAGTCTGCACCTGGAGTTCCTTCTCATCCAAAATACTATGTTGGGAAGTGCAGGGTCATCCAGGCATCCTCAAGGAAGAGAGCCCAGAGTGCTGCCTTTATTTCAAATCTTGTCCATAATTCCATGCGCACTGGAGACATGGTTTCTTAAGCCAGTCCTAGACTGTTTACCATTGGGTTGGGCAACTTCCTCCTTATGGCTCCTCTCTAATCCTTCCCCATGGTCTTGTCAGATCTCTCTGTTTCAAGTTCATTTTAGAATTGGACAGTTATTCTGAGTTAAGGGTTTTTTTTTGTTCTGGGCTTTCAACTTTATGACGTTGAGTAAACTTACCACACTCTGAAAGATGTGTGAGCAAGAAACAAGACTCATCTTTGCTCTTTTTCCTTTCCTCTCTACAACTAGTTTATGAGTAATTTTGTCAGTTCAATCTTCACATATTTTTAGGGTATACAAGCCTCCATTTTAGATCAAGCCATTATTACCTCTTTTGTGTATTGTTTTAACAGCCTAATTGATCTGCCCCTGCAGTTCATTTCCCATATAAAAACAAAAACAATCTTAAATATAAATCAGATCATGACTTTTTAATTGTCATTAGAATAAAATCCAAGCCCCTTACAGTGGCCTTCGTATATAATCTGTGTCTGGTATACCTCTCCAGTCTCACTATTCACTCTTTCCATTGTGCATTCAGTTCCAGCCATACTGATGTTCCTCATCTCAGTCAGGCTCCGTTCTGGCTCTTGCTCTTAGCTTATATTGTTCCACCTGTTCTTTCCTTGGCTGGCTCCTTTCCATCTCTTACCTGTCAGCTGAAATGTCACTTAAAAAGAAAGGCCTTTTACCACTAAAATTAATTTTTTACCATTAGTTTCCATCATGTTATTCTGTTTATTTCCTTTGGGAATTTATTAAAATTTGAAGTTTTACTTTTGTTTAAAATAGGATGAGTGGTCCTCTCAACTCCCATTGGAACATAACCTCCTTTGTGGCAGGAACCATGTTTAGATGCTCAGTAAATATTATTAGAACTAAGATAATTGAAGATTACTATTAAAAGACGACCAGCTTTCTTTTCTGATTAAGTGAATCTAGTGCATTTTACTGTAACTCATAGAGGAACTACTCTACTATAAAATACATATTTTTATGAGACTTAATATCTCCCATCTCTGTGTTTCTGATTTTTTTGAGTATTTTTTAAATTTTCATGTTTGTTTTATACGTATTTATTCCACTAAAGTTAAATGTTTCTGGAGGTGTTTTTATCACATGGAGACATAGAGTAAATATTAAAATTGAAAAAATTAAGCACGTTAGAGGGCTTTATGATGGTGTGTGAACTTTGTAAGATCAGGACTAGATTTTCTTTCTTGAATTCCTGGAACCTTGCTCACTGCCTAATCTCTGCAGTGGTTCCAGGAAGCTTCATATGTAATTACAGATAAGAATCACTTGTGGTGCTTTGAAACTCCAGCTTCCACTGTCCTCAATCAACTAAGACCTAATAAAATAAAAACTCCACGTTTGGAGCATTGGCCTTTGTAGTTTAAAAAACTTCACATCTACCCCCCTTTACTTTGAAGAAAAAAAGAGCAAAATATCAGAAAATTAGAAGAAGGGTGAGATTTTTCTAGTTGGAATAAGGATATCCAGGAAAGAAGGGTTCATGGAAAAGGAAACATTTAAGGTGGCTTTTAAAGGATGGATAGGATTTCTTGAAACATTTTTGAAACAGTTGAGAATCTACAAAATTTTCCCCCTGTTTTGTTTTAATGGGTTTAATAGCATAATATAGAAATGTTCTCACCCAATCAGTGAATGAAAAGTAATTCAATAAAAAATGTAATTCTGTCTGTTAAGTAAAGACTGAGGAGATGTGAAGAAAATCTGTTAAGTGTGGAGCAGGTTTCTGCTGGAACAGGGTCCTACTGGAACAGGATTAACCTTAAATGCTGATTGTGTGGAAGGCCATGGAGTTTTCTTGGAGGGGGTAGAGTAGGGGAAGGGTTGTTGTTGTTTTTGTTTTTAAACCAACTAGCACTTCATTTTGTTTTCTTTAAATAAACTGTGTGTTGGTACCAGTGTTCCGTGATCCCACAGTTAGTTTAAATTACTATGATTAGTTACCTCATATGGATAGTTCTGTTTTTCTACCCTAGGCTCTTAGTCACTTCTTTTGTTATATGGAATTTCTATTTCATTAATCTTTTCAAAGAAATATATATATATTTAAAGATTTTGTTTATTATTTTTAGAGAGAGGGGAAGGGAGAGAGGCAGAGAGGGATAGAGACATCAATGTGTGGTTGTCTTTTACCTGCCTCCAGCTAAGGACCTGGCTGGAGACCTGGCTTGCAACCTGGTTACGTGCCATGGCTGGAAATTGAACCAGCGACCTTTGGGTTCTCAGGCCGGCACCTTATCCACTGTGACACCAGCCAGGGGAAAGATATTTTTGAACTCTCCCATTGGTGTGACATGGAGAGCCACCATCTCTGAAATAGCAGAATAGAATTTTCTTTAAAAATTAAAATTGCTGGACAAGTATAAAAGGTTATAGATTGGGCAGGAACTTACTAAAATTAATGAAAAATGCCATTGAGATAGTATAACATTTTTATATATTCAAAGTACCAGGTAACTAGCTCAAAATCTGTTCTAGTTTTATTGGCCCTGGCACTGTAGAGTTCATTCAGCACATTATATTTTGAGTGTTGTGAGATGTGGGGTGAGGAGATTAGCAGGAGATAAGACTGGAAAGATAGTTTAGAGCAGGGGCCCCTAACTCTGGGGCCAGGGAACCTGGCCTCACAGCTGGAGGTGAGCTTGAATGTTATTGAATGTAAAGCACTTGAATCATCCTGGACTCCACCGACCTACCTATTCCCCAGCCTGTGGAAGAGTTCTCTTCTCCCAAACTGGTCCCTGCTGCCAAAAAGGTTGGGGACCACTGGTTTAAAGAACATGTGTAACATAGTAGGAACTTAGAACTCAGCAGGCATCAAAAACTTAAAACGGAATTACCATTTCTGCCCCTAGGAGGACCTGTGAACCAGGATGAATTTAAAACAGTGGGTTTTAAACATATTTTAAAGCAGCAGAACTCTTGTGAAGCCTGGGTACAATCCCCCAATTATAATTATATAAAGTAGATAAAACTGGAATTTTCACGTTCAGGTTTATTAAATTTACTCATGAAGTTATTTGTGGGGTGATATTTTGTTGAATGCAATAGCTTAACCTTGGTGGGTCAAGAATAATTGTCTTATATTCCTCAGTCTCCTTTTCTCTTATTTTCTGTCATATAGAACAGGAAAGTCATGATTCACATGAATGAGTTATATACTTACTCAAATTTATTTGAGTCCTGTGCATTTAAATATTGATTATTGCAGAGTCACTACCTTCCTAGTTAAAAATCTATGTACATACACAGGAATGACTGTAGAGGCTTTATTCTGAGATTTTCATGAAAATATCATAACCCAATACATATTAAGTTGTTGGTAACCTGTAGTATTTAAAAAATGAGTGCATACCAATTCGGACCTGCATTTGTGATTTTATTATTGATCAAATAAATAGTGAAAAATAGATACAAATAAAAAATTTGCAAAATTCAGGGTTCTGCTAAATACAGTTTGAGAATCACTGGCGCAAAAGACCTATGGGAATGAACTTACTAGTACACAGGTTAAGAAAAAAATAGCTGGGAAGGTTGTAGCTTTTCTCAACTGGGATTCTTCATCTGAATCACAAAATACAGAAAATGATTAGTGTTATGTTACTATTTTGTGAATTCTCTCAAGGATAGTAGTATAAAACAGGTAGCATTCATTACATATAGTGAGCTCTTTTAGCTGATGAGGACTGAATTCCCCTGTTTCTGAGAAAGGCTGGGAAGGTGAGGAATCAGTAAGGTTTTAAAATCAACTAAACCCAATACTATTCCCCATTCCCACAGATTTCCAGAGTGTCAGATGCCTATACCAAATGAGTGTACTTTTCAAGAGAATGCATAGTCAGTCCTAGTTCTGTCCTCCATAAATTTGAGCTCTAAGGCACTGAGATCCTTAGTTGAGAATCAAGAATTTTTCATGCTGCAACTTGGAAATGACAAGAAAAAATTTTTGATTAGAATTTTTCCCACACTTGAATAAATAATAGAATTAATAAATATTTTTTAAATGACCTCATGATTCTTTCTGGAGGCAGTCTTAATTTAAGGAACATGTTTGCTTTATGAAAACACTGAAGAGACAACATCACATTTTAGTGTTCTGAAATTAGAGTGCTTTGGTTGCCTCTCATTAAGTTTTTTCCCTCTCATATCAATAACAACTTATTGTAGGCAAAATCATTAACTCATGAAATGGAAAGGCTCCTTTTTTGTTGCGATGTATCTTTAAGCTCAAAGGCTGTGTGCATGTTACCATATCTACTACTCCTGGTGGGGCAGGGAGGGGGAACATTTAATCATCTGATACAAATATTCCACGTACGTGCACACTAGGAAAGCTGTTTTTCAAAGATTAAAACAAAACAACAGCTTTGTCCCTTGGAATACTAGCTATATTTATGTTCTCTGCAAATTTCTTGAGAAACCCTATGTTTTGCGTAATAACTTTTCTTATAAGCTTTTTAAAGCTATTTAACATTTGTTTTAACGGAGTGAAAGCTTTAACCAAGAACTGCCTGTGTGGCATGTAGGTGCTTTCAATTTACTGGCTACTTTTGTAGTTGAAGTTAAACTTTTTTTTTTTTTTTTTTTTTTTGACTCAATAAGTTGTCCTTTCCACTTGGGTTTTGAAAGAGCTATGAGCAATAGCTGTTCTGATTTTTGTTGGTTGTTTTCTCTAGGGAACAAGCTACCCTCTGAGTCAGCACTGGACTTGAAGATAAATCCTACAATTCATGAAACTGACTGATTCGACTAAAGGATGGATAGTTTGGGCAGCGTTGGACAGCTCTGTGAGGGGTCTGTTTGTTCAACTGAAGGGATTGTTGAGTTCAGCAACTTTTCATTCCCCAATCACAAGGGGTTGCTGTTAAAACAGGGTTTGTGAAGGAATCAGTTCTGGCATTTAACGTCAGTATTTTTACTGACTCTGTTTTTGTTTTTTCACCACACTTCATGGAACAGTTCCTTCAGGTGTGGAAATTTTACTGCTGTTTTTGGTCACCAAAAAGTAGCCTGCCCCTAAGAGGTTAGCCTAGGAATTTTGCAGTGTGCTTGTGAATTGGGATTGCCCCCTTGTCACATATTGTGTATACATTTCTCTCAAGTAAACTTTTTGGCATTTGGGTTGTTTCATCTTTGCAAAAGGAGTTTGCATTTGTGCCCTGAAACTTGAAGGTTTAAATGGAACTTAGGTTGATTTAGTAGATATTTTACTAGGTCAGTAAATAGTTTATATTTTAGCTTATGGCTAATATTATAATTGCTTTTGATAACTAGCAATTTTATCTTCAAAAATTACTCTTTAGCAATCTTTCTTTGAGAAAATAAGAATAATGTTTAATTAAGTGGGATTTTTTTATCTGAAACATGAAGGATTTAAGCAACATAAGGAAAAAAAATATCTATCATGGTAGTCTAAGCCATAATATAAATTATGCAGGAATAATGTGGATTGTCTTTTTTGGAAGCTTTGAAAAGTAATTTGTTGTGACATAGGGAATACTTTGTCCTAAAGGACATCAGTATGGTAACACATACACCCTTGTGGTTTAGAATTAAAGGTTTATAACGATACTTATTTTAATTATCTGAAAGGTAATTTGACTTAAAATAAATAGGGATAATGGGAATTTTACCTAGCCTATATTTAACTTTATTATTATTAAATATCCTTTATTATTTAGGGTAGAAGAGCAAACAATCATTCACAGCAGAGGTTCAAAAAATAAGGCTTTACACAAGGGAGCTTTTATATAGTGCAACTTAAGGTTCATTAATTGCATGATGTTGTGACCTGAAGTGTTTTAGCCAGTTTTGATAATTACCTGCAAACCTAAATTTGATCGAATGATCAAATTATTATGGGCAAGGAAGTAAAGGCTAGTATTTATCTTAGCTTCTTCCTAATTTTGTTGCTTTTTAGATGTTTGTTTTATTTTGTATAGTCTGAAGATTAGGTCTACATTAAAAATACGTCTATATGATGGTTGTCTCCATTGTATCTTTATTGGTACAAAATAAAGATACAGCTTTATTTTTTAAAGTATCCTTTCGTCACCTGTTTTTGACTTAAAAAGGATGGTAAAAATGTTCCCAAGTTAAAACTTAGATAAATACTGATATTTTTTCCTTTAGTGGCAAGGTCTTGAAGGACTGTTGCCATTAGTCCTCTTATTGGTCAAAAAGCGATCTGATCTTAATCAAGGTTTATCATATACCTGGATTCTATCATGCCGTCTATTATAAAATAGGTCCCATCAATTTAATAATAGACTTTGGAGGGAGAAAAATTATTACTATGTATACAAATCTAAAAACA
Source organism: Noctilio leporinus (assembly GCA_004026585.1). NCBI lineage: Eukaryota > Metazoa > Chordata > Mammalia > Chiroptera > Noctilionidae > Noctilio > Noctilio leporinus. Next base: position 139,902 of record PVIW01001738.1, on the reverse strand, counting down.
ACCTTTAATACAGGAAATAGTCCATACATAAGTATTGCTAGGATTCTTCAGAAACACTAAATTTTAACCCAGTCTTTAAATTCAAGGGTTTTGTGAATTGTACTTGTATATGGTGGTTATTTATACATGGCTTCATAGGACTGCTTTCTTTTCACAGTACCTAAAGCTTTGACTGACAGTATAGTTTTGAGGCTATTGTAGAATTTTTTTTTTTTTTTTTCCTATTGTAGAATTTAAGAAACTTTAACAGATAAAGATTTTGAACTGGTTGTAGAATCCTCTTTTAACAATTTTCTATGGTCTGAAATTTGACAGTTCTGCCGTGAATCACATTTTCTTTTTATACTCTTAACTTTCCTTTTTAGGGGCATTATTTTCTAAGACTGTTTAATACAGGTTAAATTCATTAATATGAAAGTCCTACAATGGACTGTATTAACAGTCAAGGGACCTAGATTCTAGTTTGATTTCTCTCATCACTCTGTTTATATGATTAAACAAATCACTGAACTATGCTGAGCCCCATTTGTCTAAATTGTAAAAAGAGAGAAGAGTGCTATTTATTCCTGGCTTGAATGTTGGAATTTTAAAACATTAAAAAAACAAACAAACTATTGTTAAGTTCATGAAGTAGATTATTTTTATCTTTAAATTTAAGTAGGTAAGTCGGTTCTTCAGTTTTTTCAAAAATACAATTGCGAGTTTAAGGTTGATTTTTATGGGGTGATGAAAGCAAAAATATTGATTAAAGATTTCTAAATGTAGGCTTTTTAAATTTATAGTAAGTTCTTGCTTAACATCATTAATATGTTTTGTGGCTTTAAGCTAAAATGTGGGGGTAGAGGGAGAAGGAGGCAAAGAATGGAAGCAGTTTAGTCAGGGAACTAGCATGGAAGAACCATGGGCATGGACAATAAGTGGGATTAAGTTTGGGGGGCAGGCAATGGGAGGGCAGGGAAGGGGAGAGCAGGGGTGGGAAATGGGATGATGTAATACACAACAATAAAATAAAATAAAAGCTAAAATGCATATAATGAAAGTAGTTTTACAATAGGCTAATGTTAAGGGTTAAGTTCAACACTAATGAAATGACATTGAACTATGTTTCAAGGACCCTCAGTATTCTTTTATTATAAGGCAATAAAGATGATGATAACTTTAATATTTCTACAAACTTGTGCTCAAGGTTATTTAAAACATACACTTAAGGAACTGATTTTTTTTTTTTTAATTTTATTGTTGTTGTATTACATCCATCCCCTTTTTGCTCCCCTCTGTCCCCCTCCCCACCCACCCATTCTCCCCAAAGTCAATCCCACCTGTTGTCCATGCCCATGGTTCCTTTAAAGAAACTGATTTTATTTTAGGTAAAGTTAAGTATTCAAACAGCTTTTCTATATTTCCTATTTAAATCAAATAACTATATCATGGGTAAAAATTTAATAAACATCATAAAGCATCACTTAAATAAGCTATTTTCCCCTAAAACAATTCTTACCAGCGTAATAGACTTCATTTGATTAACAGTGTGTTCTCTAACCTTCATAAAACTACTTTATTTAAAAATTTGAATCTTTGTGTTTTTTTTTTTTATTTTTTTTTTTTTATTTATTTATTATTTTTAGAGAGAGGGGAAGGGAGAGAGGCAGAGAGGGAGGGAGACATCAATGTGTGGTTGCCTTTCACCTGCCTCCAGCTACAGATCTGGCTGGAGACCTGGCTTGCAACCTGGTTATGTGCCCTGGCTGGGGAATCGAACCAGCGACCTTCAGGTTCACAGGCCAGCGCCTTATCCATTGTGTCACCAGCCAGGATTTTGTGTTATCTTTTTAAAAATAACATGTATGCTGCGTTTATTTGTGTGTGTGTATACATTCATCAGTTATAAATATCTTTCAGGTTAGGACTATTTCTTTAGGATTTTTTCCAGAACTAGAATTTTTGGGACAAAGCCTGTGAATGGTTTTTAAGCTATCAGAATTGAAGTTATTTTTATGATGTATATGCCAAGTCATAGCCTAGATGATCCTCTTTAGAATTGGCCTAAAAGCTTGATACTAAAAAGAAAGTTTTCTTTATATACATCTAATATTGAAGTAAACCTTTGAATGGCTTCTATAATTTTAGTATGCTAGTAGCTAAAATATGACTTGACTAATGATCTTACAGTCTTTTCTATTTAATGTTAGTAGTTGAAATCTTGTTTTAAGTTATAATATGTTTAGTTAGTGTATATATTTAGATAGTTTAGATACTAAGGAAAGGAGCAAGTAAAACAGGTTCAAATCATTTTTGTATACACTGTATTTTTCTTTGCTATATTTCCTAACCATAAAGTGTACATAATTAATATATATATATATATAATGTGTATATATATATATATATATATATATAGAGTATGTGTATATATATATATGTGTGTGTGTGTGTGTATGTATACTTTTTGCCAGTGTGTATGGACAAAAAGTGGTGGAATCTACATAATCAACATAAATCCATTATCCTAACTTAAGGCTTATGATTTTTTTTCTCCCCCTTGTCTGAGGGATATGTGTGTTTAGACAAGAAAAATAAAACATTTGCTCTTACATTTCTCTACAACATAATTCACTATGCTATTGCACAGAATTATGACAAGTGATTACTAGAGACAATTCCAAGCTGTTTGTGTAGCAGTTAGCTAACAGAGCAGTTGGAGACTGCTCTCCTTAAAAAAGCCTGTTTGCAAGGTTGGCCCTCAGCTGATATGTGGAACTTGGAGAATTTTCATTGTTCTCTGACTGAGTAGGGAGGTTTACTGTCTCTAGACTCTGTGCCAACAGTGTGGTTCGTGCTGTATACCTACTTTTCTTTTAGGAGTTTGGACTTCTGGGGTGTTCTAGGCAGAGTGCCTGTTTGACCAGTCTGCTATTGAAACTTTGGGCACTGAGTCTCTAATGAGCTTCTTTGAGCATATACGTACATTAGCACATGTTACTGGAAGAAGAGCTGTGTGATCCTCATAAGAGGAAGGAAGTGTAAGGAATCTTACACATTAATTTCTTTAGACTCATTCAGTGTCTATTCTGCCTTGAGATTTGGATATATATGCTTTCCACATTGCTGTGATAAATCTTAGTCATGAGTGCCTCTCTATTCCTGAGTCCTTTGGGTTCCCGTGAGTTTCTGAACATGAGGGTGGGCTTGAGGACCCCCAGTCAAATGTCTTTGTTATTAAATTTACTGGGAAACTATGAATGGTAGATTAAAGTAATTTTATCCATACAGGAACCACCAATATCATATGAAGAGTTAAGTATATTTCTGACATTATTCTGCAACTTTTAACATTTTATTTTAGAAAATTCTAGTCAGCAGTTATCTGCATATAGTATAGTTACCCAGCGTAGCTTAGATAGAGACTTGACAGGTTGTATCAAATTGCAAACAATTCTGACATCTAAAATTTTTATTGTTAAAATGATTGTGATTAAATACTTTCCTTTAAGTCATTTTTTCCTTCTGCTAAGAACATTTGGAGTTAGAAGTGGACTAAGAAATAAAGCTTGTCTCTAAAGCACTGAAGGAGCAAAGGGGGAGAGAAAAGTGTTCTGAACTGAACTTTGGGGTGGACCCTTTACATCATTATCAGCAAAGTCAAGGAATATAATTTATTAATTGTTAATTCTGCTTAAGATGCTGTTAGAATTTAGGAATGCAATATAAACTTAGTGTCTGGTTTTTGGGCTATAACTGTGCATTCTTTTATTTGAGGGAAGGTGGATGTGCTAGGAGAATTAGGTTAGAAAATGAAGGAAGTAGTAAGGTTTTTTTAGTAGTAACTTCTTTTATGTCCCTGAGTAAGCTCATATAAATTTAGTGTGTGATTTTTTTTTCTCTTGGATGAAACCCCAAAGGTGGGAAGAAGGTTATGCTTTTTCTATTTGTCTTCAGTTCAGGTTCATCTATTCAATATGAGATATGTATTGATAATCTAAACCATTCTTTTTAATAGACATACACAACAATTTATTATTGTGGATTTAGTTTGGTTATTGGAACTTTGTTAAAATCATGAGTGTGACTTGGGTATACTTGGGTTACATTGACCTGAAAAGAGTAATGCTAGAATCAGATGCTCTGTCAGAAGATTGTCCCTTCACCCACAAATTTTTAAAATTCCTCTTTCTTTCACAGGTCATGTGGCTTGTTTCACATTTGCTTTTACATAATAATAACTGACATCTATACCTTTTGATAGCATGACCATTTACTGTTCTTCTCCTACCTTCCTGCTTTACTCAGGTAATTTTGGTGATGGCATTCTCTTATTTCCTGATTATAGCTGTTGCTGTAGTTAGCATCTTGGTTGTTAATACCAAACAGGAAACTTTCACCTCTATATCCCCCTTGTTTCAACAAATTGATTGTGTGCTGATACTATACCATCTGTAACATTACATGTGTAGTTGGGAATATAGAGGGTGTTAAGGCATGGTACTTTTCTGTAGAAAGATCATTTGAATTGTGTGGTGCTAGTAGCAAAAGGTTAAATAACAAAATGATGAGACTAATGTTTAAATATGGTTATCAAAATTTTTATAGTGTAAGATTCTTCCAAAGGATGAATTGGAATTTTCTGTGAGGATGGAGTTTACAGAATTTGGTATTAGCAAGGAGTGTTGTTGATTAACATATTGGAAGAGTTTATTCAGTAACTCCTGTGCTTGTGGACACATGAAGCAGCATAGTGTCTTCAAGCAAGTTAAAGTTACATGGACTCTTGGGAAATTGAAGAATATCACCTTTTTAGTTACTACTTTTCTGTCCATGAATGTAGGTTATTTCTCCATTTCTTAATGGAAGAAAAGGTCTTAAATGCCTTTTTAACAAGGTTTTATAATTTTCTATGCTCAGGTCTCATACATACTTGGTTACATGTTATCATTGTAGTCTTTAAAAAATAAATTTTTCCTGATTGGTTATTCCTAGCATGTAGCTGTGTGGTTAACTTTTGTATATTGGTTACTTTGATAAATTCTGTCTTACATTTTGTAGATTTTTATATCTGAACAGCTACCTGCAAATAATGATAGTATTATCTCTTCCTTATGTAATCTGTTTTCTGTTGCAAGGAGTAAGGCCTCTAGTGTGGTTTTGTATAGAAGTAGTCATAGTTGAAAGTTTAATCTTGTTCTTGATTTTAAAAAGAATGTTTCTGATGTTTTCACATTTAGGAGTATATTCACTCTGGGGTTTCAGATGCATTATATCTTTAAGAGGAATTTTTGGCTTCTCTGGGTGAAGAAAACATTACTTTTGTTTTTTCCTGGAAGGCACTTAAAAGTAATCTAAACACTTGTTCATGAGGCATTCATTCCGTAACTCTTGTGGTCACACAGATGAACAAGATGAAAATACCCCCTTTAATGGAGTTCATAGCTTTTATTTATTAATCTCTTTTTTGTTGAAATTGTTTACTATTATTATGTGAATTAAAACATTTCAGTTGATAGGTATTGGCCAAATTTCCTTCCAAAAGAGATTGTAAAAGTCTATATAACAGTATTTACATGCCATTCCCCTTTTAATAATTTTGTAAATAAACTTTTAAATCTATGGCAATCCATGAAGAGGCTGATGTTATACTGGTTTTAATTTATATTTGTGCTATTTAATGTGTGGTATTTAATTTTTTCTATGAATTAGCCAGTTGTTTGGTTTTTTTAACTTCTACTTTTTTAATTTTAAGAACTATATTGTAAACACATTTGCCCATTATTGTGTTGCCAATATCCTTTTTGGTTGTGTAGGAATATTTATTTTCTTGAAGAAATCAAATTGACAAATGTTTTAAATTTTTTACTTTACATTTTGTGTCTTTATAACATTTTTAAAACCAAAACCAATAGGACCAGAAACATAGATATGAGGATCATTCGGAGGGTTACCCGCTGGGACTTGGGGGGAAGCGGGCAAAAAGGGGAAATGGTGCAGGGATTAGGAAACATAGTTGGTGGGAACAAGATAGACAGGAGGAAGTTAAGAATAATAGAGCAGAGAACTTAAATGTACAGCCTATGGACGTGACCTTGGGAGGGGGTGTTGGGACTGTGGAGGGGAACAAAGGGAAAAGAATTTGGGCCAATTTTAACAACATAATAAAATATACCAAAAAATACTCTTTGAGATACTTTTTATTTTAAACTTTTAAATATTCACTCTATTAGGAATTTATGTGAGTATAATAAATAAAAGGATGAGTTGCCCTTATTTACATATTTTGTCTAAATAATCATCTGTTTGCTTATATCTTGATTCATCCCATCATCAGTGATGGCAACTATAGTTTTATATAGCTTTTAATACCTGCTGATCTTATACCATACCTTTTTTCTTTTTCCTTTTATATTTCTATTATTTTCCTTTTTCTTCCTCAGTACTGGTATTTCTTTAGTAGTTTTTCTGGCTTTTTAAAAATTTATATTAAGATTTTACCCATTATTTTTAGAGAGAGGGGAAGGGAGGGAGGAAGAAAGGGAGAGAAACATCAATGTATGGTTGCCTTTCACCTGCCTCCAGCCACGGACCTGGCTGGAGACCAGGCTTGCAACCTGGGTGTGTGCCCTGACTGGAAATCGAACCAGCTACCTTTGGGTTTGCAGGCCGCTCGCTGCTCAATCCACTGAGCCATGCCAGCCAGGGCCTTTTTGGTTGTTCTTAATGTTTATTGTTCCACATGATTATAATTGATAAATAAAATAATTTTGTTATTTCAGTGAAGTTTAACTTTTTCTTCACTTAAGTCCTACACATTTCCAGTTAGGTTTATGACTAGATATTTTATCTTTTTATTGCTAATAATGTAAGTAGGGGGGTTTTTCTGCCCTTTTTCCATTGTCCATTTTTCTTGAGTTAGATTAAATGGAGCTCTTTTTACCCCTCATCTCTAGCAGAGATTTAGAGATTAACTATTTTTTGTTGAGATTTAAGTCACATACCATAACATTGGTTCTTTTAACGTATACAATTTTGTAGTTTTCAGAATATGTAACCATTATCACTATCTAATTCCACAACATATTCATCACAGGCAAAAAAAACCTTCCTTTCACGGTTTAATTAATGGTTACTCCCACTAGTTCCTTTCCGCCATCCCTGGAAAATACTAATCTCCTTTATGTCTTTGTGGATTTGCGTCATCTGGACATTTCATATTAATAGACTCATAAAATAACTGGCCATTTTGTTTCTGTCTTCTTGTTTTTAAGATTCATCCATGTAGCATGTTATCAATATTTTCCTTTTTTAGGTGAATGTATTTTTCATTTTATGAATAAAGATCACATTTTGTTTAACCATTTATCAGTTGATAGACATGTAGGTCGTTTCTACTTTTTTACTGTCATGTGTGATGCTGCTGTGAACATTCATGTGCAAGTTTTTTGTGTGAACATATATTTTCAGTTTTTTGGGGTAACATTTAGTGGAATTTCTAAGTCATATGGTAACTATGTTTTACCAGTTTGAGAACTTGGTCAAACTTTTTCCTAAGTGAATAAATGATTTAAATTTCATTTCCTTGCTGATAGTTACTGCCATTGCTTTTGATTACACCCTTCCTAGTGGGAATGAAGTATTAACGGTTTTTATTTGTATGTCCCTCATGACTAAAATGACACTGAACAACTTTTCATGTGTTTATGCACCATTTGTATATCTCCTTTGGAAATGCCTATTTAAATCCTTTGCCCATTTTTAAATTTGGCTGTTTTTTTTTTTTTTTTAAATTTTATTGTTGTATTACATCCATCCCCTTTTTGCTAAATTTGGCTGTTTTTATTGTTGAATAATATGAATGTATTAGTTCTTTATAGCATACTAGACCATTATCAAATACATGATTTGTAAATATTTACTCATTCAGTAGGTTACCTTTTCACTTTCTTGATAGTTTCCTGTGAAGTAGTACAATGTTTTAATTTTGAAGTTCATTTTATTTAATTTAATTTTGGTTATGTGTAACTTAGGTGTCATATCTTGAGAAAATACTGCTTAGCTAAAGGTCATGAAGCTTTTATACTTGTTTTCTTTCTAGAGTTCTATAGATTAGCTCCTTCATTGAGGTTTTTAATCTGTTTTGACATAATTTTTGTATATGGTTTGAGGTAGAGGTGACTTAACTATGTTTCTGTTTCTGTTTTATGTAGTGGTCACTCCTAGAATTCTGTTTGTGCTTTACTGTGTATAAAATTGTTGAAGAGGAAGAAGGATATTAATTCAAGGGTTTTGAATGACTTTGTTCCTTTCTTTCCATTTTCAGTGCTATAGTTATCTTGAATTTTAATACTTCAACTTGAACCGGTCTCAGATTAATTGGTCTTCTGTTAATGCTTATTGTTTTACTACTCATTCTTATAGTCTGTGCCTTTTGGGGAAGGAGTTTTCTCTCTACCGAATTCGATCAGTTAATTGGTCTTTCACCTGGGAGATGTGTGTGACAGACTCTAAAATTGGCTTATTTTTCTCATTGTATGCAAATTGTATATAGGCTTTAAGGTATTTTCCTTCTTTATTTTGAATATATTATTTCATTGTCTAGTGTTGCTAATGTGGTCTCCTATTAATGTAATGGTTCTTTTATTTTAGATAATTTCTCTTTTTTGTTGCTTTTCAGGTTTTTTTTCTCTCTATCATGCTAGTATTTCACCTGATTGATTGATTGAAAGGAATTTATTTTTTTACCTCTATTCAAAACTCTTGCTCAGAACTTCTTAAATAAGGATTTATATGGTAAATTAGTTCTTGAAAATTATGTCTTTCTTTTGAATATTGCTTCTCCAATATCCTTTTTTTTTTCCCTCCTGGAATTTGCCTTCTTATTTTACCTTTGTGTCTCTAATTCACTCTTATATTTTCCAAGTTTTATTTCTTGTTAATTTCCTCAGCTCCTTCTCCGGTTTACTCTTTCTCTGTGATTGTGTCTATTTTGCATTTTTAACTCATCCATTGAGTTGTTTCTCTTTAATTTTAATCATTGTATTTTTTACTCTTACAGAATTTATTCTGTTTAAGAAGAACAAGTGCTGTTTCTGTGTGATTTTGTCACTTTTATGTCCTTAATTATTTTAGTTGTAGTTATTTTATCTCATTTACACGGTTCTGTTATCTGGGATTCATTGTTCTCAGGGTGCTAATTCTCGAGTGTATTTTGCATGCTGATTTTCATTTTAAGAGTTCTTTTAAGTGAGATGATTTTCTGGGATGAGATCCTGTATGTCCTGGGTTGTATAAGTGTTCATCAAAATAATTGGTGTTTGCTTTATCTAGGTGTCCAGTGCCAAAGCAATTCAAATTTTATCTCTTAATGGGATTCCTGTAATTCCTAGGAATTTTCTCTCATATCTAAGCGTGGTACAGGCATGAGGTTTCCATTTCCCTTGACACAACCCCAGATCTCTTACTTTCTTCCACCTCTCTGTCACAGGCGAGGTTGCCTTTTGCCTCTGTGGGCTGATAGTTTGAATTTTCTTGACCTACATTCATTGATGTGCAGCTTTACAAGACTTGTGTCTCCACTGGAATTTGAGTTTCATTCTCCACATTTAATGGGCAGAAGGCCGTGCTTCATATGCCTACATGGGTATTAAAGCCTCAAGTTATAGAGACTAGATAAGACTTAGGTTCTGATTTTCCAGACTTCCCCACAATATAACCTTAATTTCAAATTCTGCCTTAGTTTTATGCTTTTAGAGTATTTTTTTTTTTTTATCTTAGGTATGTGAAAACATGGGTATCATATTTTGTCTCGTAGTTCTAAGTATCTATAACAGTGGTGGGGGATGAGGAAGGGTACCCAATAGTCTCTAATTTCTCAGAAACCATATTGCACTAACTAGTTGGTTGTATTTTAGGAGGGCAGTTCACTGGGTATATACATAATGGGGCAAAAGTAGGAGTACAGTTGTTCATACAGAAAATAACACAGTTGTTAATAAATAATAATATAAAGATAAACTCTTTCATGTTTTATTTCACTCAAAACTGAAAACCTACTTTTGCCCCATCCTGTATTAGTGTTGTAAACGTTTACTATGATGAATTATGTCATTGTTTATAACTATTTTTGTTGTTGTTTTTGTTTTTTTTTTTTGTTTTGGTTTTTCAGGTAAAGAAAAAAACATGTCACCCCAAAACAGTGACTTTTGCCTATGTAAATTAAATGTGAAATTTTCTCTATCTCATTTTTTATTTTGTTAATTGCCCTGTCCAGTGAGCATTTCTGTATTGTTCCTAACTTTTATTTGAATTGGATACTTTTTAGAAGAATTGTTTCAAATGTTTGAAGGCAGTTAATTTATTATGTATGACAAATTATCTCATTTTGCATATTTAATTACTAGGAAATTATATTGTAATTATTGTATATGATGTCACCCAAAAGTTACTATTCTAAGAGTACAGAATACCTGTCTCCAAGAAGATGTGTGCATATTTTACTCAATTCTTTAATGTTTGTAAAATGTTCTTCTGGTGGTACAAAGCCATGGCTTTTGTGACTAGATTTAATGTTTCTGTAATTTAAGAGTTAATTTCATTTCTAGCTTCCTGTACATTTCAAATTTCCTGTTAGCGTTTTGAGTAGGGATACTTACTATTTTACTAGTCAGCCTCAGCTCAGATATAATATAAAATCAGATTTCATTGTTGCAATTTTGTATTAGAATAGTCACAAAATTAAAAATTCTTGAAAGCTTACTACCTACAACTTGTAAAATCTATTAGATATAAATTTCCTTCTTAACTGACTTAAGATTTTTTCGGTAATCTTATCCCATGTGTTCAGTCTTTTTTAAAAATCCTAACCCAAGAATATATTTATTAATTTGGGGGCGGGGCAGGAAGCTGGGAGAGATAGAGACAGAGACAGAGACAGAGAAAGAGAAACATCAGTTGGTTACCTTCTCCACATGTCCCGACCACATATTGAACCCAAAACCTAGGTATGTGCCCTGACTGGGGGGTCAAATCTGCAACTTTTTAATGCACATGATGATCCATCCTGCCAGGGCATTTGTGTTCAGCCTACTGTTGTCTCACTTTCACATCTGTTTTGATGTCAGAATCTCTCCCTTTACCCCATGCTACTCCTTCCCCTCCCCACATAGCTAATAAATAGTTTCATAGACCTAGGAATTCAGCAACTGGAGAGCTATTAGCTAAGACCACAGACTTTGGAATCAAATAGATCTGAGTTTGAATCTTGATTCTTTTGTTTAATAACCTATATATGTCCTTTAAACAAGTTTAAAGATATTATTAAGTTAGTTTTCTCTGAATGCGACATGCCTATTTCACATGGTTGTTGTGAGGACTAAATAGACTAATACATGTGAAGCACTTTTATTTGTGCCTGACACATGGAAAGTGCTTAAGAATTGGTCATTTGTATTGGTTCATGTTAATTTAAAGGTAGTAAATTTATTCATCTTTGGTGATTTAGCCTGTTTTATCTTTGAAAGGCTTAGGGACTAATTTTAGGAAAACTATCTAAATTTCATATTAACTTGGGAATATTTATCCTTTGAAATTAGCGTAATAATCCTCCCAATTTTTACTTTATGGATTAACCTGGATTAAGAGTTAGAAGAACACAGAGAACTCTAGAACTATTTTTATTGTTTATTTCTTTATTTATAAAAAAGATTTTATTTATTATTTTCCAGAGAGAGGGGAAGAGAGAGAGAGGCAGGGAGGGAGAGAGACATCAATGTAGGGTTGCCTTTCACCTGCCTTCAGCTGCCGACCTGGCTGGAGACCTTGTTATGTGCCCTGGCTGGGGAATTTATTTATTTATTTATTCATTCATTCATTCATTTATTTTAAAATTTTTATTGTTGTTGTTTGTTTGTTTTGTTTTGTTTTTTTTTTTCTTTTCTTTTCTAATTTTATTGTGGGAAATTATTTTTAATAGGCTTATATTTTGATATAGTAGCATGGCTTCCTTACACATTTTTAAAAAGGAGTTAAGTTTCTCATAGATGCATTTAATACCCCACTTGAGAATTACTGGCCTATTTTAATGTTGATGCAGTAGACATTGTATTATAGTAGTAGGAGTGTTAAATTGGGAGTTTGGAGACTTAGGTTTGAGGTTTGGCTTTGCTGTTGACTTTGCACATGTCCTTGATCAAATAAAAGCTCCCTTTGTCTCAGTTCTGATCTGTACTGTGATGTTTGTAACCACACCTACCTACCCACTTAGTTGCTTAGAAAAATTAGATAAAACAATTAAGGAATTTTAGAAAGTGCAAAGGGCTTATTAAAGTAAAGATAAATGTTATCCTAGTTTTCACCTTATTTTTGTTCATCTACATCTTTTCAGCAAACAGTGTTAGTGTCTTATGAGTTCTTAGAAATTGAAATTTATATCCCTATTAAACCTGTTTCTGTGAACAGAGGCATTTTGGTAACTTTATTTTTTAATTGTGAGATATATATTACTTCCATGGTGAACAATTTTAGTCATTTCCCAAATAGCCGAAAATATTTCCTAGATAAGCTAATTTTTTCTAGAAAGTGTAACTGTACCTCTAGAAATCTTTTCAATCTCTGCTCAGAACTGATCACTTCCATTAAGCCTTTAATTAACTCTACCTGGTTTTAATTAACTTGCATCCATCTGCATTTATGCATGTAGTATGCAGTATATTCATTTATATTTGAGTGTTTTTGTAAGTCATTTTATGTCTTTTTACATGTGACCTGGTCTTGTTTTCTCAGCTAGCTTAGGATCTTCCTGAAGGGTAAAGACAATTGTCCTTTCCCTTTCTTCACTGCAGATTCATTCATAATAGAGATGCTCTGTATATAATGGTTTCTTACTAGTTGAGTTTAGGTAACACATTCCCTAGAACATAGTGAATTATTTGGTTTTATTTTTAAAAGTATGCAGAAATTTGCAGAAAATTCCAGTTCTAGTGTATGCCTATTTAGAAACAAAAGGCATCAAAACAATATACTGCTTGATTTTTTTAAATACGGTGTTTAAGCTGCCATGTATTTCAACTAAGAGTTAAGTTGTTTGCTGTTTCAAACCATTCTGTTCATTATATTTAGCCAAAACAAATCTAGTAAATCCCATTAAATAACTTGACTTTTAGAAAATAACTTGACTTTTAGAAAATGCAATAATATTTAGGGGACCTGTGATATTGTTAATAACTATAAAAGGGATTATGCCTTCCATAAAAGAAAGACTTTATGGAAAGCGTAATTTTATAGTGTCCCAATTTATTATTTCTCACTTTTTTATTAAATGAATTTATTATATTACTGTTTAGTCTCACTATTGAAGTTTCTCATGTAAACCTTGATATGGAGGAGACCATTGTTGCAATATATTTTCTTATTTACTTGAAAATGGGCTATATATGAAAATAAACTTCTTTATATTTGCTTTAATCAGAGCTTTTGCTAATCAAAATAAAACTATATTTTATCTTGGCACTTAATTTGCTAAAGATGTTTCTTCCAAATTAATGTTTGCATTTTGCTTTACAGTTTTTTTCCTTCTAAAACTTTTTTTTGCTCCCTAAGAAATGTTTTTTATATCTTCTTCAGGAATGTCATTGTCCGCTGGATCTTCCCCTCTACATTCCCCCAAGATCACTCCACATACTTCTCCTGCTCCTAGAAGAAGAAGTCATACTCCAAATCCAGCAAATTACATGGTGCCTTCTAGTTCCTCTACACCTGTTAATAATCCTGTTTCTCAGACTCCATCCTCTGGTCAGGTGATTCAAAAGGAAACTGTTGGTGGGACGACATACTTCTATACAGACACAACTCCAGCCCCTTTGACTGGAATGGTATGTCTCTGGATTAAAGGGAAGTGATAGTACCCTTATAATAGTTCCTGCTAATTGATGAGGCACCCCATCCCCTGTATCTTTCTATTTTGATATGAAGAGGCATTTAATTTTCTAACTTAAATGGTAATTCAAATCTCTTAATTTTCAAAGTAATCTGTTTTTTCATTAATAAGAAATACAGTTTTGAACTAATCTGTTTTTAATTAGAAATTAGATTATGTTCAAGTTCTAGTTTAGTACTTTATGTCATGTTTTACTTATGGCGTTACCTAGTACTTGTGCTAGCTGGAGTTGATGGCATTTATTTATTTATAGGTAGTTTTACCTCTAGTCAGAAGTTAGGAGAAAGGAGATTTTTTTCATTTTTAGAATCAGTACTAACTGGAAGCAAACTGATGACAAACTCTTAACTTAGATGAAGCAGTGATTTAATAACTAGATCTCTAGATAGTGCAGTCCAGTGAAAAAAAGCCTTCAATACAGGGCATTCATTGTTAAGGTGTGTGGGGGGTGCTTTGCGGGCTCTGATTATGAATGAGGAAAGAGCTTCCAAAGCACTGACAAGAGGAGAGGGAGGAGAGAAGGGAAACATCACATTGTTTTATAAATTGTACCATTTTAGCGTTACTGTTTTGCTTCTGTTCAAAAATTACTTTTTAACAATAGAAAATGAAGTAGCAGGTGAAGAACTTAGTTCTGCTGTTGTTTTGTGAATCTTGAATCTTAGTACCTCTGAGATTGTTTCCCCAGTTGTACACAAGGATAATACCTACCCATCTTTACGGGAAATGTGAAAACATTTATGGAAGTACTTGTAAATCATGTAAAATGCTTTTTGAGAAATAATGAAATATCTAATAGTTTTTTATTTTATTTTGTTTTTGGCAGAGATCTTTCAAAAATTATCACAGAACAGCTTGCCGAACAGAAGGTCAAATAATTGAGGTAGAGTAGAGCCTTTTCCTTGGTTCTTTGAAGTAAGAATGTCATCAATATTTTACCTTTTGGGGGGCTTATTATATTTTATAATTATTTACATTTTTATCATATCTGTAGAAAGAAGATATTTGCTTTATAAAGAGGTTCTTTTATCACAAAACTGTCTCAGATGTTTTTGTAGAGATTATATATGACACATTTTTATGTTTTCACCCTTCAAACCACTCTTAAAAATAATGCTCATGGTAAACCTGTTGTAATTAAGCCAGACTGTGCTATCTTACGTAAGGAAACCAAGGCAAGGAGAAAAGGCATCATTCTCCCTGCAGGTAATGGTTAAAGAAAACCTTACAAGTATTGCAAAATTATTACCTGGTTGAGATACTGAATGGTATTAATTATCTGAGAAGAATGGAAATTGGATGAACTAATTTTTAAAAGAGAAATTGTTTCAGCTTTTAAAAGGAAAGAAGAAAGCAAAAGAAAAGATATTTTAGAATGTACTTTGATTTTGTATGATGGACCAGTGAAGGGAAGGAGAGGCAGAGAAAAAAGGAGAAGAAAGCAGGGTGGTGGGTAGAGCTCAATTGGAAGAATGAAAGACAGGAAGCTAGAAACAGATTTAGTAGCTTGCTGTAGTTTGCTTAAAACATAAATACATTATTGCACCCTTCTGTTTAGTTAACCTATTGATTAAAGAGTAAATTGATCCTAATTCATTACTGTTGAAGTTCGAAGTGTTTTACAAGTATTTAGGTAACACTTTTTGTTTATGTTGGCCACAAAAAGCCCACAAGCGGGAGCAGTTCTTTGGGCAGCTAGAGTAGTGTTACTTCATTATCTAAGTGCGCTTCAACACCTTTAATATCTGCCCTCTTTCTCTCTTCCAGTTGCTTTTAAAAATACTTTGAATTTTCAGAGAGCTACTTTTGCCTCTCATTGGAGCTAATGTTTTACTGTATATGAAGAAATGTTTTCTTTCTCATTACTTTTTCAGATTGATTATTAAATATAAGGTTACTTTTAAAATGACTTAAGAAAGTATACTGATAACAGTTTTCTCTGAGGTATTTAATTCACTCATTTAAAGATTTAAAATGTATGAATTTATCATTGTCATTTAAAGATGAAAACTTTATCAGAATAATGATAAAGCTGAAGAATCAAGAAAAATTGACCATTACATTTTCTCCTTCCCTACTTTTTTAGGTATTTCCAAACTATCATATTTATCCTCCAACTGCACCTCATGTTGCTTATATGCAACCAAAAGCAAATGCGCCTTCCTTCTTCATGGCTGATGAGCTTCGACAGGTAGGCATTCAGAATTCCTTGTATGGATGCTTAATGTCTATTGTGCTTCAGTAAAGAACCAGAGAAACAACACAGCTCTTTGAAATCACATTACTTAATCAAATGTGCTATACTAAAACAGAAAGAATTTAGAATTTATGAAATCTAAATGACATTTAAGGAAAGCTACTTTTTAAGACAAGGCAAGTATTACGTGTTCGGATGTAAAGCACAGAATAGCTATTTAAATAGGCTACCTTTCTGCACGTCCTATCCTGTGCAAAGGCTCTTCGAAGTATGTAAATACTTTAAATGCTTTCTAACCTTCAGATAACTTTTTGCTAATATCTACAGGCCCGGACTAGGTATATTGGCCCAGACATAAACCTCATTCTAAGAGAGCTCAATAGTTTTTTTCAAGTAGGTTTTATAAAACAATTTTTTGTTAAGAGAGCTAGGTATTATTTGATATGTTGAATTTCATTTTACACTTACATTCTCAGAAATATTTTTGTTTCACAGAAGTATCTTGTACCTGTATAATGTTCATGGAGTGAATTATTGAAAAGCTTAGCAGACCTTGAGTTTCAGCCTTAGTTAATTATGTACTTTAGGTTATAGCACAGTTACTGGAACACAGCCTTAATTAGAGGCAAGTATATCTAGGACTGGAATTTTGGCATTATACTATTGTTAGAAATGCTGTTTTGTGATATCAACATAAAAGTGCACATACCAAAACATTAATACTTAAGTTATTTAGTCAGTGGAAAATCCAGATTTTAAAACCTGTGTTTAGATGTAAATATACTTTATTTTTCTCCTTAGGAGCTCATTAACAGACATTTAATAACAATGGCTCAAATTGATCAAGCAGATATGCCAGGTAAAGTTCAAGTTGATTCACTCTTCCTTTTAAAGGATATTGTAATTCTTAGCACTGGTATGGCTTAGTTGGTTGGATGTCATTCCACAAAGCAAAAGGTTGCAGGTTTGATTCCTGGTCAGGACACATGCCTGGGTTGCAGGTTCAATCCCAGGTTGGGGTGCTTATGAGAGGAGATCCATTGATGTTTCTCTGTCATATCAATGTTTCTCACCCTCTTTCTCCCTCCTTTCTCCTCTCTCTAAAAATAAATAAATAAAAATCTTTAAAGGATCTTACAATTTTTTATGTAGCCCTACATGGTTTTATGTCTTAAATGAGCTAATTACTATTTTATGAATATATTTATTTCAAATCTACTTAAGGATTTGGATGCCATGGATTATCTATATTTAAGTTAATTTTACATGTGACAGTATTCTTATTCATCAAAAAGTTTTATAATTTGTGGTGATTTATCTCACTGTGCACTAGAATATTATCTTCTGAAACTTGATGAAGTATAGGTTATTAAGCAGAGAGGAAAGGTGATTTTTAAATTATTTTTAAGACCACAGTGTGCTAGGCAGTATGATGATTAAATGCTTTATGACTTTCTTACAAGAATCCTGTGACATAGATAATAATATTATCATCTCCATTTTACATATGAGGAAAACTGAAGTTGACAGGCAGGTTCAGTAACTTACCTTTAAGACTAGCAGCTAGTAATTGGCTGGCTGAGTCAGGATTTAAACCTAGGTTTTTCTCACTGTACCACAGTGTTTCTAAGAGAAATCTCTTTTCCTAGCTTATTCTGTATATAAATATGGTATTATATACAGATTAAGTATGGTGTAATTTAACAAAACTTTATAAATAATAATAAGAATACATTTGCCACAGAGATGATCTTAAAACTGTTGTTATCAAGGATTGAGCCTTGTCTACTGTGTGTCTTGACTGCTAAAGAAATAAAAGGAGTGTACCTGGCAGTTATGTCTTAAGACTGATCTTTCCAGCTTAGATAGGCAGAGAATTTACTTGTCATAACCTTTGAAGTATTCAGGTTGGGATTTTCCTTAATTATTTAGCTTTGCTTTTGAGGCCCTAGTAAGGGTAAAAGGAAAAAAAATGTAGGTTTATTTATTATTCTAGTTTTTATGACTTCAACCATGTATAAATCATATTATGGTACATTAGACATAATTTGAAATTATAATAGAGTTTAGAAAATAGCTACATATAAGATTAATACATCTCAGTTGGCATTTCTATAGACTGGTAGCCAATAACCATTTGCAGTGGTTTCAGACTGTATGGTACCTAGGAGCAAATACAACAAAAGATGTCTAAGTTCTCATTGGAGGAGATTTTTTAAGATGTATTAAATAAGGTAATTAGAGTGAAATTCTTTATTCATGAGTAGGAATACATAATGATTAAGACCTCAATTTTTCTAAACTGATTTATAGATTCAATATGATATCAGTTAAAGCACATGAACTTTTTAGATTCAAAATACTTCTGACATCTAATTTGTATTCTGACAGTTTAATTGTAAGAGCTCAGTCCCACAAGATTATTTTTACTTTCAGATATTAGCTGAAATGAGGTTCCCAGGCTACCCACACTTCTGTCTGGCCCTACAAATGTGGGGCATTTTCATCACCCCTCAGGTTTGCTAATTTGGAATGACTCACAGAACTCTGGAAAGTACTTTACCTACTATTAATTGGTTTATTTGTAAAGGATACAACTCAAGAACAGCCAAGTGGAATTAGATGTATATTAGTACGTATTGGGGGAGGATAGAGTGGGGAACTTCCTTCCCTTCTCTGGGTGTGCCACCCTCTCAGCACCTCAGTGTGTTCCCCAATTTGTAAGCTCTTTGAACTCCACAGTTTAGGAGTTTTTATGGGAATTGCATTGCGTGGGCACAGTTGGTTAAATCTTTGGTTATTGATGATAACTCAGTCTCCAAACCCCTTCTCCTCTCCCTGGTTTTGTGGATAGTGTAGGTCTTTTAAGTCCAAGCTTCTAACCAAGGTTGGTCCTTTTTATTTTTTATTTTTAATTACAGCATAGGAGAGCTTTTTCATATCATAAAATTATCAAAGAGAAAAGGGCCAAGATACTTTGAAGATTATGTTAAGAATTTGGGTATATTGTAGGAGGGGAAACTTGTTTGAGTCTGTAGTAACTAACAAGGTGGTCATGGCACTTGGTTAGACAAATGGAACAGACTGATATTAGACAGAACAGACTGGGGAGAGCCCAGATACTTCCTGTGATAGAGGTGGCATATTGGTGGGGGGGAGAAGGGGGCATTGCAAAATGGTTGTCTTTATGGTAAAAGAAAATCGGATCATCTCAAACAATATCCAAAAATCAACTCCAAATAGATTGAGAAAAATGCCTAAACAAAATTATAAAACTCTTACTATAAAATAAAAGTGAATAGATTTAACATTTCAGTATGGAAAGAATTCCTCTACAAGAGTCAAGTATTGTTGACTCAAAGAAAATACTGATAAATTTCACTAAATTAAAATTAATTATTTTAGATCTTATTTATTATTTTTAGAGATGGGGGAAGGGAGAGAGGTAGAGGGGGAGAGAGACATCAATGTATGGTTGTCTTTCACCTGCTTCCAGCTAAGGACCTGGCTGGAGACCTGGCTTGCAACCTGGTTATGTGCCCTGGCTGAGAATTGAACCAGTGACCTTTGGGTTTCGCAGGCCAGTGCCTTATCCACTGTGCCATCAGCCAGGGCTTTAAATTAAAATTTAAAACACTCCTTTATTAAAGGTACCTATAGTAAAGACAAAGAAATAAAAAACAAAAAACCAGCCCTAGCTGGTGTGGCTCAGTGGATTGAGCGCCAGCCTACAAACCAAAAGGTTGTGGGTTCGATTCCCAGTTAGGGCACATACCTGGGTTGTGGGCCAGGTCCCCAGTTGGAGGTGAGAAAGAGGCAACCACACAGTGATGATTTTCTCCCTCCCGTCCTCTCTCTCTAAAAATAAATAAATAAAATCTTTAAAATAAACAAAAAAATTAGCAAGCGTCTAAATAATTCAATAAAAAATGACCAAAGGATAGAATGATACTTCAAGAAAATGAAAATTTGGCCCTGGCTGGTAGCACAGTGGATAAGGTGCCAGCCTGCAAACCCAAACGTCGCAGGTTCAACTCCCCAACCAGGGCACATAACCAGGTTGCAAACCAGGTCTCCGGTCAGGTCTGTGGCTGGAGGCAGGTGAAACCATACATTGATGTCCCTCTCCTTCTCTGCCTCTCTCCCTCCCCCTCTTTCTAAAAATAATAAAATAAAATCTTTAAAAAGAGAAAAAAAAATGAAAATTCATGTGACTGATAAATATAAGAAAAGATGTTGACCATCACTGATTAGGAAAATATAAATAAAATACCCATTTAGAGTTTGACTATATAAAGTGGACAATAGGTTTTCCAGTACATTGCTGTTATTGTGTAGATTGGTGAACTTGTTACTACTACTTTCAAAAATAAAGTTGAGTATCTCTGTTCCCTATGATACATTTATTCTGCTCTTGCATATAGGTACACTCATACACATTTTCAACTGGCAAATGTGTAAGGTATCCATAGCATTGCTATAAAACCAGAAACCTTGATCAATCCAAATGCTCATCTGTACAGGGTATGAATGAACTCTGGTAGTGCCAGATGGAATGTTATACAGCAGTTAAAATGAAGAAAGTATGCTGACATGAAACGATACAGAGGAATCTTTGTAATGTAGTATTAAGTAAAATAGTGAATTGCAAGAGATTATATATAACATGACAGCTTTTTATAAATTTAAGTCAATGTATATATATACTTGAATTTATGTAAATTCATGATGTATATCATATACATGAATAAACACACATACATAAATAATAAACTTTGGAGGAATATATATAGGTATAAAACCATATAAAAAGGAAGGAAGAAAAGGAGAAGGAAAGCAAAGGTTGGTAGAGAACAATACAAATAATTAATTTTTAGTCCTTGCCCAAGGATAGGTTCATTGATTTTAGAGAGAAAAGAAAGAGAGAGAGAGACAGACATTGATTGATATGAGGGAGAAACTTTGAGTAGTTGCCTCCCATCCATGTCCCAACTAGGGATTCAGCCTGCAACTGAAGAATGTACTCTTACCAGGAATCAAACCTGCAGTCTTTTTGGTGTCTTGGATGGTGCTCCAATACGTGTAGTTGTAAATTAGTCAAGGTCTGTGCTTTTGTGTGCCAGGTTTTCAGATGCTTGCAATATTATTAAGAATAATTAAATAAAATCAGGTCATGTGTAGACATCAACCAGCAATTTGCGTGTCACAAACTAAAGATTATGGTTAATTCAATTCTATACACTAAATTTAAACAAAGTTTAAAAAGTGAATTTTTCTGTCATTGCTGTAATTCTGGTCTTTTTCATGTTTTATATTTATCTTTGTCTGATGTTGACTTATTTATTAATCATTGGTCTTGCTATCATTTTTCTGTTGTTTCCATTCTATACATTATACTTCCATCAAATTAGTACTTCTCAACTCTGAAATCATAATTTATTTCCTGTAGACCAGTGTTTCTCAAACAAGAATGATTTTATTCATCATAGGTCATTTGGCAATGTCTGGAATATTTTTGGTGGTTACAGCTGGCAGCAGGGCAGATCTAACCAAGAGTGTGTTTAGTGCAGAGATTTTGCTAAACACCGTATAATGCACAGGACAGTACCTGACAACAAAGAATGATCTGGTCCAAAATGTCATTAGTGCTGAGATTCACAAACTGCTGTAAGTTTACTATAGTGAATTTCACTATCTTAGATCCAACCTATCATTCTCTGTGTTCTTCAATGTCAAGTAGAATTGAATAGAGGAAAGAAACTAATGAGTTTTAATCATGTGGTGGTGCCCTGTCTGGTGTGGCTTGGTTGACTGGAGCATTGTTCTATAACCAAAAGGTTGCAGGTTCAATTCCTGATAAGGGCGCATACCTAGGTTGCAGGTCTGATCCCAGGTCTAGGCTTGTACAGAAGGCAACCAATGGATGTTTTTCTCTTTCCTTTCCTCTTTGCCTTCCTGTCTCTCTAAAAGCAAAGAAAAAACTGTCCCTCAGGTAAGGATAAAAAAAATAATAATTTGGTGGAATGGGGCCCAAGACTAAAAATTGAGTACAAGCTAAAGAATGCAGCTTCGTCTTCAATCTTCCAAATCGATTTTCTTTGTTTTTTGATACCTAACAATGATTAAGGCAGCTCCATTTACTTTATTCATACTTATATTTGTGGATTTGTTACATTGAGCTGCGAACAAAGAACAGAACTACATTCAGTTTTTAAGGTTAATATTAGACTACATATGATGATTTCTGGGTAGGCTGTGAAACGTAGTGCTAGAAGTTGACCTCTTGAAAAAAGTTAAATGATGATACACAGATCTAAAAACAAGCAATATTAAAGATTTTCTTTTTTTATTTTTTAATTTTATTGTTGTATTACATCCATTCCCTTTTTGCTCTCCTCTGTCCCTCCCCACCCACCCATTCCCCCCAAAGTCAATCCCACCTATTGTCCATGTCCATGGTTCCTTTATACTAGGTTCTTAAGATTTTCTTTAATACATGATGGAGCCAGTCACATGTTATAAGATGTAGTGTTGTAAATCAAGAATAATGAAATGAGTGTGCACACTTGGCATTTTCAAGAGAGAGGAGGGACTCTGCCAGAAAGAACAGGATATGCATGTCTTTGAACAAGAATTATTTTTCAGTGCAGTCAGTTATCTACAACTTACAGAGCTGTAAATTATCTTCCATGGAATCTGAATCAGACACTGGAGAGGGGGTTATCCTTTAGATAATGCATAGTTTTCCACTGATGCACATTTTTTGTTTTTTCTCTGCAGTGTTTGGAATTCAGCATGACTTGGTTGAGGGTAGACATAGGGATAAAGAAGTTAAGAGCATAAGATTTAGTTGATTGTGTCCCTTGTACAGTCTCTTTGTTACACTGATGCTATGAGTACCACAGTAAATTTCAAATCCTTGGTATAGCATTCAAATTTTCTTCAGATTTAATTCTATCATCTCTCTCTGCTTTATTTCCATTCCATACCTCCTCTGTGGTACACCCCCAACCTCACCCTAGTTCTACCACCACGTGAGATTTCCCCATCATGCCTTTGTTATTTTCTTCCTGTTTACTCTCTCATGGTAAAGCATTCTTTTTCCACTTGTTTTAGCTTATTTGTAATAAACATGCCAAATCTGCTGTAAGGTTTTTCCTAAAATTGTTGGGAATGGCTCCCTTCTCTGTGTTGCCATGTGTAGTGGTTTTCATGTATAGTGGTTCTCACATTATGGTTCCTTGACCCTCTCCCTTCCCCAACACACATACAATGCCCTTTCATCATCACCTGGGAACTTGTTAGAATTGTAAATTCTTGGCCCAACTTTTGATCTGCTGAATTAAAAACTCTGGGCATGGGGCCCAGCAAACTGTTTTCACAAGATTCTGAAGAGCACTAAAATTTAGGAACCAGTGCCATGGTGAATTGCACTTTTTAAATAGCTATTTTGCCTTGTTTTATGTATATCTGCACACACACATATATAAGTGTGTGTACATATGTGTGATTTTACTTCTTTTTAGAGAGGGGGAGGGAGGAAGAAAGAGAGGGAGAAAAACATGGTCTGAGAAAGAAACACCCATCAGTTGCCTCTCATACACACCCCAAACGGGGACCAAACCTGCAGCCTAGGCATGTTCTTGTACTATATTTTATATAAATCTCTAATCCTCTTGTTAAGAACACATATTTCATTAATACCAGTTCACTAATACATAGGTACTCAATACATTTTTACTAATTTGAAATTAATTACTTCCCTTATGAAATAACTGGAAAACAAAATTTATCATTCATTTTTGGAAATTATACTGATCTATCAAATAAATAATGAATGCACAAAAGTTACAGCCACATTCACTTGTGTGTATATTTCCTGTATACTGACTTTATTTCAGTAGAACATGCCACTGATCTTGGTTTGAAAGTTACATAAGTTACATTGAATTGATGTTTTGCATTATGGACAAAATGCCATGTAGGAGTTAAGACCACAAGACTACAAAATCAAAGTCTTGGGTTTGTCTCCCTACTCCTTCGCTAAAGGAATAATCCTTATTTTCCTTATTTATGAAGTAGAGTGCTCAATCATAAAATTGTTTCTAGAACTAAGAAAGAAGGTGAGTATTTGGAAAAGGCAGAGATGGAGGGGTCCTTTTTTGAACCTGTCTTCTGGGGTTAGAGTTTTCTTAGTAGGGTTTCACTGCATGTTTTAATAGTTGTAGGTCAAAAATTATTCATTGTTTTTGTTTGTGAGGTTTTTATGAGATTTATTGCTGTGTTTCTAAATAGTGTTAAATAAAATATATTTGTTGTAAAGAGTTAGGCAAATACAGAATAGTGTAAAAAATAGAAAATCCTCTGTGGTTACCATTGTTAAAATTTTGCTGTGTTCCTTATTAGACGGTTTCCTAGGTACGTTCTGCATGTTCACTCATCTTCTTTTCAGTTGAGATACGGTGAGCATTCCTAAGTCATTTGAGATGTTTCACCAATGGAAGCTGTCCAGTTGGAAAATACAGTTGATTGTATTCAAAGCATTAAATACTACTCTATTTGGATTGTAACACTCTATGTTTGTTCTAGATAATAGGGAGCAACATTTAAGAGCGGGAAATAAATTGCCTATACTCTGTAGAGAAACCAACCGCTGAGTACATTTTCAAGTTCAACTTTCTAGTTTTTTAAAGAAACAACACATTGGGATTCCAGATTAACAATTTTTAATGCACAATAGTATCACAAGCAAATCCCAATGCAGTATATATCCTTGAACATAATTTTTTTTTCTTTGAGGAAAATGGTGACCATGGTAATGAGGTTGTTTTAGTTTTCTTATGTGTCTTGCTATGGATTAAAACTATGCTATTCCACAGAATGGTTGGAAAGTTTTGATACAGATTGCCATATTTATACATACATATTTACACCAACATACTATATACCACATGTACACACTCCATCTTAATTTGTTTTGATTTTTGAATTTCCTTATGCTTTAAAAGTAAGACTTCATAACTTGACATCATTGTCTAAATATATTTTGTACAAATAAATGTTTAAAGAAAAATCTTGATTTTTATTCAATATCAGAATTAGAAATGTTTAATATTTCTAAGTGATAGCACAAATTGTTTCTGATATTGGTAGTACTATTTTGAGTGTATGAAATCTAGTCCTGTGGTTGTTTTATAATGCCTATTTTTATTAGTAATGAGACCAGTTTTATATAATTATTATGAATATTAACACTGTTCGTGACCACAAAGTATATTTTGATAGCAGTTATTTGTAGTAGGTTTGATTTCTTATTATCTTGAGAGATTTATGGATATCTGCAAGTTAAGTTATCTTTCTTTTTATGAATTACTCTAGCAGTCCCAGCAGAAGTTGATAGCTACCATAGCCTATTCCCTCTAGAACCACTTCCACCACCCAACCGGATACAGAAATCCAGTAATTTTGGCTACATTACATCTTGCTACAAAGCTGTAAATAGCAAAGACGATCTGCCATATTGTCTTCGGAGGATACATGGTAATGAAAACAAATTAACCTCTTTTAGAAGCATGTTATTGAGGCTAAGATTATTAAAATATTCCCAAATATATTTACTTAACATATGAATTTAAAAGGTAATAAATTTATGATGTCATTTGACAATTAGTAACTCATAATAATGTATAACATGGTTTTTTCCTTCACATTTATGATGGAATAAGGGGAGATGTCATTGACAGTGGAGTAGCAGAAATTTTCTTTTTCAGGTTTTCGTCTGGTTAACACAAAGTGCATGGTGTTGGTTGACATGTGGAAAAAAATTCAGCACTCAAATATTGTAACCTTGCGTGAGGTATTTACCACTAAAGCATTTGCAGAGCCTTGTGAGTAATTTGCAGTTGTCTTTCTTTTTGTGACTCCAACATTTTGAAGCCAGGTTGCAGTAATGAATGTTTGTGTTTTTTTAAAGCTCTTGTTTTTGCATATGACTTCCATGCTGGAGGAGAGACTATGATGAGCAGACACTTTAATGACCCCAGTGCTGATGCCTATTTCACAAAGAGAAAGTGGGGTAAGGAAAAGATAGAAGCAAGCTGTATGTTCACAAATGCTATTGCTCTGTAGGAGAGTAGTTTGTATTTAAAAATACATGAAAATTTATCCCTATAATCATTTCACTTAGAGACCCTATTGCATCTTAAAAAGAAATGGGGTCAATCTAACAAGTTAAGAAATAATGTATTATGTGTATGGACTGAGATGAAGATGGGTTGTGAAGGACTCACATAGATATCTGAAATTTTAATATCAGAATATGATTGGGGTTTTATTCTCTTAATGTTTTGTTTGTTTTTTTCTTTCAAACTAATGCTTTCTGAGTAAAGATGATTGGAAAAATTCAGTAAATTGGAAAATAATCCCTGTAGCTTCACCCAAAACACAACTGTTATATATCTCTTGATATATTATTTCTTTCCAGTCTTGGTGTTTTCTATGTGTTTTATTTGGTTTTCTTTTTCATTGTTATTTTATATCATATTGCATTTTCCATTTATTATAAGTATTTTTCCCTTAATTCTTTTCTTAATATGATTATTTATTTATTTTAAAAGATTTTATTATTTTTAGAGAGAAGGGCAGGGAGGGAGGAAGAAAGGGAGAGAAACATCAATATATGGATGTCTTTCCCATGCCTCCAGCTACGGACCTGGCTGAAGACCTGGTTATGTGCCCTGACTGGGGAATCGAATCAGCGACCTTTGGGTTCACAGGCCAGCACCTGTCCACTGAACCACCAGCTAGGGCCTTAATATAATTTAATGACTCCCTCAGAGTCCAGGGTGACTTTGTGTAATTTATGAAATTATTCCCCTAAACCAATACTTTTGTTTAAAGGGAGGATTTCATATTACTTAAGGAATTGGCCTTCAAAATAAATTTTCAGTTAACTTAAATGGGGAGTGTTATCTTCTTTTGTTTCTAATAATATTGCAAAGAAAAAATATTTTAATTATATTCTGACAAATGTTTATTAAAGGATAAATCATTTCAGAGTAAAAGTAAATCCATTTTAAGATGTATGTTAATTATATATTTGGGGAGGGAAAGGTATGATTCATTTTCTTTGGGGAGAGAAGGAAAGAAGCATTATATTTACCATGAGTTTTAATATATTAAAGTTTTTTTTTAATTGATTATGCTGTTACAGTTTTCCCAATTTTTCCTTTTGTCCTTCTCCACCCATTACCTTCTTCCCTCTAGCAATGTCCCTCCCTCATCTTAGCTTATGTCCATGGGTTGTGCGTTTAAGCTCTTTGGCTTCACTCTTTCCTATACTATTTAACATTTCTCTGTCTGTTTTGTACTTATAAATTTTGCTGCATTACCCCTGTACCATTTCCCCTTTCCTCCCCCTTTTACCTCCAAGCTGTTAACTCTCCAGATGGTCCCTGTACTGATGATTCTGTTACCGTTCTGGTTGTTTGCTTAGTTTGTGTTTGTTTTTGTATTTCAGATTCAGTTGTTAATAGTTGCGAGTTTGTTGTCATTTTAGAGTTCATAGTTTTGATCTTTTTTTTCTTAAATAAGTCCTTTTAACATTTCATATAATACTGGCTTAGTGATGATGAACTCCCTTAGCTTTACCTTGTCTCGGAAGCTCTTTATCTGCCCTTCCATTGTAAATGATAGCTTTGCTGACTAGAGGAATCTTAGTTGTAGGTCTTTGCTTTTTGTCACTTTGAATACTTCTTGCCAGGCACTTTTTGCCTGCAAAGTTTCTTTTGAGAGATCAGTGGGTAGTCTTATGGGAACTCTTTTGTAGGTAACTTTTTTTTTCTCTTGCCGCTTTTAAGATTCTCTCTTTATCTTTAATATTTGGCATTTTAATTATGATATGTCTTGGTGTGGTCCTCCTTGGGTCTAGCTTGTTTGGGAATCTCTGTGCTTCCTGGACTTGTATGCCTATTTTCTTTGCCAAATTAGGGAAGTTTTTTTTTATTATTTTTTCAAATAAGTTTTCAATTACTTGCTCTTCCTCTTTTCCTTCTGGCACCCCTCTGATTTGGATGTTGGTACATTTAAAGTTGCCCCAGATGTTCCTAAGCCTGTCCTTGTTTTTTAGTTTTTTTTGTTTTTTTTTTTAAATTTTATTGTTGTTGTATTACATCCATCCCCTCCTTGTTTTTTTAGTTCTTATTTCTCGTTTCTGTCCTAGGTGAATGTTTATTTCTTCCTTTTGTTACAAATCATTGATTTGAATCCCAGTTTCATTTTCATCACTGTTGGTTCCCTCTATATTTTTTTCTTTACTTTGTGTAACCTTCACTTATTCCTTTATTTTGTGGCTTTATTTAGTCATTTCTCTGTGTATCCTGATCACCAGTGTTTTGAACTCTGCATCTGATAGGTTGGCTATTTCACTTCATTTAGTTCCTTTTCCAGAGTTTTGTTCTGTTCTTTTATCTGAGCCATATCTTTTTGCCTCCTTAGTTTGCCAGCCTCCCTGTGTTTGTTTCTGTGTATATTGGGTAGAGCTGCTTTGACTCTGCCTTGGTAGCATGACCTAGTGTAGGGAGGTATTCAGTAGGGTCCAGTGGGGCAGCCTCCCATATCATCCAAGCTGGGTTCTCAAGTTACACCCTCTTCTTCAAGTTACACCTTGGTTGTTACTGACAGATCAATGAGATTTACCCAGGCCAGTCAGCTGCAAGTTCTGGCTGTGACCACTAACCACCAACCTTTCCCCTTCATGGAAAATCAGCTGTGCAGGAGCATAGGGCAATGGTACTCTGACAATGTCTAGAGCTGTCCACTGATGCACTGGCCCTGGAAGTTCCCAGGTGATGCAGGCCAAGGTCAGCCCCCACCTTTGTTTTGCCTGGGGCACCCTGCCTGAGCTATAAAGTAATCTGAGCTGGTTGCTACTTCTGCTGGGCTTGCAGCTCACTGAGGCCAGCTGTTGCTTATTTGATAGGATTTAGGAAGCTGCATATCATTAGCCAAGACCCACCATTCATATGGAAAAGCAGCTTGAGTGAGCCCATAAGGTGGGTGGGGCCCATAAGTCTCTGGGGATCTTCAAGGCAGGTCAAACAGAGGTAAGGAGATTGATGGAGTCTCAGATTTGGCCAGCAACAGCTTTCCGGGTCAGTGTGGGGAAGGTTTCGAAAAGAGACAATGGCCTCTGCTCACCTTGGTTCCAGATATACTTCATTTTCTCCTGTATACACTGGTGCCTTTCAAGCTGCTAGCCCAGTGCCAGGAGCTCAGAGGGAGTGTGACTGAGTAGGAGTGTCCCTGTGTGTGTTCTTTAAGATGAACTGCTTGGGGATCCAACGGTTTCTTACATTGATTCAATACCCACTGGTTTTTGCAGCCAGAAGTTGGGGGACTTATCTTCTTGGCACTGGAACCCTGGCCTGGGGGACCTGATAAGGGGCTGGGACTGCTGGCTTCTGAAATATCCCTCCCAACGTTTTATCTACCGCATGTGGGTGAGAGACCAGCCCAGCCCTTTCCATGTCTGCACTCCTACCATTCTGGACTGATGTGCTTTCTTTAATGAATGGATGGATACAGTTTGCTACATGAGTTAACTCAGTTATGCCCTTATGTTAGCTTTTGTATAAAATTGCTGGTCAACAATGCGTTAGTTCCATAATTGTCAGATTTCCATTCATTTCAGTTTCCGATGGTTCTGGCTGGTGGGTGCTATACTTTAGCTGTAATTTTGATGTGGATATGTGGGAAGAGGTGAACCATGCCTGCCTACATAGCCATCTTCCCTGCATCTCCAAGGTTTTCTTTTTTCTTTTTTTTTTTAATTTTATTGTTGTTGTATTACATCCATCCCTTTTTTGCTTCCCTCTGTCCCCCTCCCCACCCACCCTTTCACCCCCAAAGTCAATCCCACCTGTTTTCCATGTCCATGGTCTTTTCTTTTTTAAGATTTTATTTATAATTTTTCAGAGAGAGGGGGAGGGAGAGAGGCAGAGAGGGAGTGAAACATCAATGTATGGTTGCCTTTCACCTGCCTCCAGCTGAGGACCTGGCTGGAGACCTGGCTTGCAACCTAGTTATGTGCCCTGACTGGGAATCGAACCAGCAACCTTTAGGTTCACAGGCTGGCACCTTATCCTCTGTGCCACCAGCCAGGGCTTCCAAGGTTTCTTGAATACATACTGAGAGAAACTAAGGAGGGAGAAATATTTGAGTCACATGACTGTGTTTTGGATTGTAACTTTTTAAAGGACTCTTAATTATGGCTAAAAATATATTACTTCTGCTTACTTGTAAATTTGCTTTCTGACAGTTACAAGAAAAAAGCTGTGGTTACATGGCTGGCTGTTCCACATTAAAAATCTAGTCGTATAGTGTGGTCATTTCTTTTCCTTTTGTTTGTCATCTGTAGACGCATAATTTTGCTGAAGGGGATGTGGTATGACTTTTTTTGTAGATGAACAGAGCTGTAGTTGTTCAAGTTTATTTTAGTAATACCACCTGTGAAATGACTGTTGGCTATAATTTATAGCTGGGTTTCTTAATATTAGCCCTGTTGACGTTTGGGGCAGGGTAGTTATTTCTGTAGGGCCTGTCCTATGCACTGCAGGATATTCAGCAGCAACCCTGGCCTAACCCACTAGGTAGATGCTAGTAGCAACCCCCTAAACCAGTTGTGGCACCAAAAATATTTTCAGACATTGACAAATACCCCTTAAGGGGGACAAATTTTATTGCTGTTGAGAACCACTGATTTATAGCACTCCTTTCTAGCTTAAAAATAAATCTTATTTTCTTTTTGGTGTTGACCGATTATTTGATATTTACATTTTCACAGGAATCATTTTTTTAAATATTTGAAAGTATTGTTTGAATGGTAGTAACATTCCTAAATATTTTAATATAGGTATTAATAGGTATTTTAATTTACAGCAACTTCTATTACAAGGAATCCTGTTTACCCAATGTGAATATTAAAATATAAAAAGTAAAGGCCAATGTTTGTTTAAACTTGTAGAGACATATATGGAAATCTAATCTTAAATTATTAAC
Organism: Noctilio leporinus; assembly: GCA_004026585.1. Classification (NCBI taxonomy): domain Eukaryota; kingdom Metazoa; phylum Chordata; class Mammalia; order Chiroptera; family Noctilionidae; genus Noctilio; species Noctilio leporinus. The sequence continues at coordinate 108,730 of PVIW01001738.1, read as the reverse complement.
AGCACAAAAAATTGCTTATTGTAAGGAATATGCTAATTTAGAAAATGGGTATAATAGTATCACCATACCTTTTAAGAGTTGTGATAAAAAGTTTAAATGAGACCCTGGCTGGTGGCACAGTGGATAAGGTGCCAACCTGTGAACCCAAAGTTCACTGGTTTGATTCCCAGTCAGGGCACATAATCAGGTTGCAAGCCAGGTCTCCAGCTATAGGTAGGTGAAAGACAACCATACAGTGATGTCTCTCCTTCTCTGCCACCCCCCTTCCCCTTTCTCTAAAAAATAATAAAAACCTTTAAAAAATATTTTTTAAAAAGTTTAAGAAAATGTGGGTAAAGTAATAGAATTTGGCACAAGTAAGCACTTACTTTTTATATTTTTTTAAAGATTTTGTCCATTAGTTTCAGACAGGGGGGAAGGGATAGAAGCAGAGAGGGGGAGAGACATTAATGTATGGTTTCCTCTCACCTGCTGGTGCCTTATCCACTGTGCCACCAGCAGGGCTTTTATTTTTTATAAATATTCCTTTTCCTTAGTACCACATTCATTAAATAGTTTTATTTAAATTTTTTATAGTTTTTTTGTCTGTTTTTTTTAACGTTCCTCCTTTAGTTGCCTTTAACATTGTCTTGGCATTTATCACTGGAGCAACCTTTTAAGTCATCTTAATACTTTTTCAGATTTTATTGTCTTCAGTTCTGTCTAAATTCAGCATTTTTAAAAATTTGTATTTGGCTTTTTCCTGAGAAATTTATCCCAAGCCTTAAGTACCTATCTGCTATTAACTGTCCTCACAATTAATCATTTAACTTGTTGTTTTCAGACCTGATTCATAAAAGGTTTATTTACAACCACAGGTATAGTTGAATTTATAAGATTATATTCCCTGAAACGCAGAAGTCACCCTTTATCCATGGAGAGTATGTTCCAAGACTCCCAGTGGATGCCTGAAACTGGGAGTAATATTGATAAAGTTAAATTTATGAATTAGGCACAGTAAGAGATTAACAACAGTAACCAATAACAAAAATAGAACAATTATATTATATAACAGTATACTATAATAAAAGTTATATGAATATATTTCTCTCTCTTTCAAAGTATATTATTGTACATAACCCTTCTTGATGATGTGAGATGGTAAAACGCCTGTATGATGAGATGAAGTCAGGCAAAGGACATAGGTAGGCATTGTGATGTAGTACTAGGCTATTATTGACCTTGATGGTATGTCAGAAGCGGAGAACTCTACTTCCATAGATTCTGTCTTTGAGCTATGGTGATGTCAATGGCTGGATGTCAGGAACAGTTGATATTTATGGTTGAGGAAATTTATTATTTTCTGACTGCGGTCAATATCTAATAACTGAAACCATGGGAAACAAAGCCATGGATAAGGGAACACTACTTTGATTACAAAATCTGCATTCACTTTATACAGTGCATTTTCTATTGATTTAAGAATTAACATTGACTCAGAAAATAGTACCAGGAAGAATTTATAAGAATCAATTGAATAAAAATTATTAATTTCCATGGTAGACCAGATTTCTTTTTCATTTTATCTTTACACATAATGACATTCAGTAGTTTACATTCATGTTTTCGTGAATTGGATGTCATCATAAGAGGAGGATGAGCAGTGCAAGGAGAATGAGATAGAGATTTTTCTTTACTTCCCTCAAGCCATAGAATGAACAGGTCTCATATGCCTGGACAGAAATATAGGCTAGGATTTATCCACATTTAAGTAAAATAACATTCTCTGCAGATCCTGTTTTTAATCAGAATTTATATTTATTCGGTTTACAATTAGATAAAAATTCGTTAAGTAATTTTTATTTAGTCAGTAATTACAGTGGTCACAGAAAGAAACAGTTCAGTGAGCGCTGTGGTGCTGCTTGCTCACAATATAAAGGTATAATCTCAAAATGGGGAAGTTTGGGTTTGTCCCTTAAATTCTTACTTAAATATAAATTTCTGTTAATTTTGGTTTTAATGTTTTAGTTGCTTACTTAAATTAAGTTTTTTTTTGTTGTTGTTGTTGTTGTTTTGCTTTACAGGTCAACACGATGGACCGTTGCCCAGACAGCATGCTGGATTATTGCCGGAATCTCTTATTTGGGCATATATTGTCCAATTGAGTTCTGCATTGCGTACCATTCATACAGCAGGTTTAGCATGTCGAGTTATGGACCCAACAAAGATTCTGATAACTGGCAAAACTAGGTACCAACATTTTGAGTTTTGGCTTCTTTATTGAGTATTTAACCTATGACAGCTTTTAAACAAAGGATGATGATATGTTTTAATTTTACCTTTTCATATATTCCATCCAGAAGAACTGCTGTGACTTTGAGTTCATTTGTAAGTTTTTAAAAAATGTTGAATTCTTAATAAAATGCCTGGTTATTAATCAAGACTCTTGTAAGGGTTTGGAGGTATGTACGTTAGGGTTGGGGATAATAAAGTACAACTTATCTGTGTACAACCCTGGCTCTCAAATTTTAGCATGAATCAGAATTATCTGGGGGGAGTTTACCTTTAGCACAGGTTGTTGTGCCCTGACCCTTGAGTTCTCCCTCATTAAATCTGGAATGGAGCCTGAGAGTTTGTGTTTCCAACAAGTTCCTGGGTGTCTTATTGCTGCTGATTGGATCCTGTGCTTTGAGAACCACTAATTAAGTTAAATACACAGATCCTGACTTCAGCAGAGTTTCATTTGAGTTGTAATTTTGAGAATTGCCTTGGTCAGTGTAGTTTGAAGAGCTCAGGATGCAGTACCAGGTGACCCTGGGTTCATATCCTGGCCCTGTTAGTTACTGACTTTATGAACCTGATCAAGTTGCTTAACTTTATGTATTCAGTAACCTTATAAGTACTGTTTTCTCCATTTTCCACATTTATAGGACACCTGTCTGATAAGATTATTGAGAAGATTGAATGAGTTAATACATGTAAAATGTTTCCAGTGTTGACTAGTGTATCTTAAGTGTTAGGAAAATTACTAGTTCTTTTTATCTAAATGAAGCAGCTTGACATAGTGAAAAGATCACTGGACTGATAGTCAGAGATGTGAGTTAAGAGTCCTGACTTTATTAGTTGCTGAATTTTTTTTTTTTTTTTTTTTTTTTTTAAGATTTTATTTATTATTTCCAGAAAGAAAGGAAGGGAGAGAGGGAGAGAGACATCAATGTATGGTTGCTTTTCACCTGCCTCCAGCCATGGACCTGGCTGGAAACCTGGTTTGCAACCTGGTTATGTGCCCTGGCTGGGGAACCGAACCAGTGACCTTTGGGTTCGCAGGCTGGCGCCTTTTCCACTGTGCTACCAGCCAGGGCTTAGTTGCTGACTTATAACCTTAGGTCTGCCACTTGATATTTCTCGCCTCTAAAATGGTGATTGGTAGAAGCTCTATTGGGGTAGGATAGGAGGTTAGAGTAGATAATATTCTGTGATCCTTTCAAATATTACAGGAAATGATAAATTTCCACTAGTATATAATTTTTTAAATCTTAATTTAATTATCTTCTTTAATTCTCTGATCTTTAAAGGTTGCGAGTAAATTGTGTTGGAGTATTTGATGTTTTAACATTTGATAACAGTCAGAATAATAATCCATTGGCATTAATGGCTCAATACCAGGTGAGTAAGAATGAACACAAATACCTACTTAGTAACTTAAAGTTTGGCCTTTTATTTTAAGACAAATTTTGATTATTTTAAAGTATTTCAGGGTTACAAGCATAGATTTTAGTTTATTCTAGTTGGTCTTTATGGAAACTTTCAACAAGTGTTTCTTTTTTTGTTTGTTTTTTTAAAGATTTTATCCATTATTTTTTAGAGAGAGGCAGAGAGGGAGGGAGACATCAGTGTATGGTTGCCATTCACCTGCCTCCAGCCATGGACCTGGCTGGAGACCTGGCCTACAACCTGATTATGTGCCCTGGCTGGGAATCAAACCAGGGACCTCTGGGTTCACAGGCCAGCACCTTATCTACTGTGCCACCAGCCAGGGCCGAACAGGTATTTCTTAATCCCTGTGATGCGCTTAATGTAGAGTCCTTGGAAATTGGAATATACAGAATTAATGGCAGTGTCAGAAACTAGAGCTGTTCAAATGAAAATAAAATGTGTGTGTGTATATATATATATATATATATATATATATATATATATATAGGGAAATTTGACCTTGGCAGAGATTAAAACAGATTAATTGGTCTGCTAAGAGAATTATATTAAATGAGATTTCACTTACAGAACAGTTGTCTCACTACCAATCTGAAAATATCAGAGGAAGTGTGTATTGCTGTTTTTTATTATTTTTTTTCTTAAAGCCCATCACTGCTTGTACATTATCAGAATTTGGTTATAGTCTGATTTCATAATAATAATGTAGATTTAGGTCTTACTGTGTTCTTAGCTATGTATCACTTATTTCTTGAATAACCCAAGATACAGAATAAGAACCTATCTCTACAAGGACCGTTAAGCGTAGCTGCTTTTGCCTTGACTGCTCTGTGCAAGTGACGTGGCTGGTTAAAGTATTTTTCAAATCATTCAGTTTGTATTACTGTACATATTTTAGAGGCTATGCAACTGGCATTTTAAGGTAGTGTTCTCTTTGTATAAGAAATTTTCATGTTTCTGAACATTTAATTAACTTAAAGTTTTGATATAAAGCAGAATCTCATGGAAAAACAAGGAAAAAATCCCATTTTCTTCTCATTTCAACTTCTTTTGTTTAAATCTTGAAAGATTTTAAAGTTCACTTTATTGTAAGATAAAATTTCAGAAAAATAGAGTCTTAATTAGGATTTAGTATTCCAATTCATTCATGAACTTTTCTTACCACAGCCAGCGCAGCCCTGAAGACTCAGAGCCACTCATCACAATCAATTAGTTGTATGCAAACTTTTCACATTTCCTTCAGCCCTACTTGTGGCCACCTAACCTCAACAGCCACCAAACATCCTGGTTGGTAGCATCACCTAGTGGCCACTACATGGAAGACTGTGGCTTACTTCTTCTCTAGTGGCAGCAGCTTCTTTCTGCCTAAGATTTGCGCCACCGCCCCCATCACCCCCACCCTTTGTCCTGTATGGTGCTGTTTCTTACCTTCTTTCTTTATCTTTGGTCTTATATTTACTGACTAATTTGCTCTGAAATTTTTTCTTCATTGTGCTCTTAAAAGTGACTGATTATTGACTGTTAACAATAGTAGTGATTTGCATCTATGTAGGGAAATAATACTAAGTTTTTAAAGATAAATTAGACATTTTAGAACTAGTGCCATCAACCGGTGTTGCAAATATCTGGAAGCCTCCTGTTTGCATTCAAAAACAGCCTTACTTATTTTTGTTCTTCTGATTAGAGTTCCTTTTTATTTTAATATTAGTCTAAGACTGGTTTGGGGTTTTTCCCTGTGAATGTCACAACGGTATTATTTAATATTTTTCTTTGCAAATGTACAGTATTTCAGTTAGGGGTGTCAAGTTAACCTTCAAAAAACAGTCTTTCATAAGAAAAAGTAATCCCAAAGTTCCAAACAACTTCTATGTAAGCATTTAGGGCAACTGATTGGGTAAGTTAACAATTGTCATCATTCATAAACTCAGGCTACTTTCTTTCTTTCTTTTTTTTTCCCCCTATTTATCTAATAAGTGACTTTTATTCAGAATATGTGAAGAACACTTACAGATAAATAATAAAAAGACAAATAACCCAATTTAAAAATGGATACCAGATCTGATATGATTCAATACTCCCACTTCTAGACATCTTTCAAAGAAAAATAAAACCATACATCCACACAAAAGCCTGTACATGAATGTTCATAGCAAAATTATTCATGATAATTAACAAGTAGAAAAAACCCAAATGCCCATCAGCTGATAAATGTGTAAGTAATAGATGGTATATAATGAGGTCTATCCCTAAAGTATCGACCATGCAAACTGCCTTAATTACATTGACTCCATACTTGCGTAGTAGCAATAGTATCAGACCTCATACTCAGGCTACATTCAGTCTGTTATCACCTCCCCTTTATTTTTCAGCAGTAAAGGATACATCAGGTTTTTTTTCTTTATTTTTATAGAGAAGAGGGCACATGAGACTACATTAATTGTTTCTTGTAGTCTATTTTTTTTTCCAATAATACACCTATTTTATTAACCACATGAATACTGATTTCGTACAAAACACGGTAACATTTCTTCTCCTCTGACACACAAGGGTAGCACTCTAGAACCCATGTTTATAAAAATGCTTTTGGCATCAGCCATTACAAGTTGAAGGAAAGTGCAATTCTGAAAGTAACACCACATAACCAAAATGGGGAACAAAACCAGGCGGAGGTTAGCAGCCTTCTGTGTAGCTCTCTGCTAACAGGCCCTAGTCGTACTCATCTTCTTTGGAGAGAAAATATTTTAGGAATAGAGACTCCCAAGTATTAAGTAAGGAATCCTTGCTCAACTCTCTTGGTAGCATCCTTTTTTCCCTTCCATCTATCCTTTGGTTATTACACCTAGCTAATTTGTAATTTCTTTAAGAAATTCCACTCTGGTTCACACCCTGTCAGTAGGTCATGTCCCTTTGAGCTTCAAAAAAACCCAGAGGAGCATTAAGTTTCAAAAGGGGGTCAATTGAGACCTTTTATAGGTAAAACTTACTTTCTAGAAGACAACTGGTCAAATGTGTGCACAGCTGAAGGAAATAGATTGTGAAAATAAGTCCTGCTGGAAAATACATTGGATACCCAACTAGATCCAGTTATTCTGCATCTGTGGATTTAAAATGATCATCATCATCTACAGTGGAATAGATGTGTCCTTCATTGCTTGGAAAATCCACAGCTTGCTTGATTGAGGCCACTGTCATGTGTTGAAGATGGTTCTTGAGATCATAAAAGTTCAGTCCTTCAGGTTCTGGGCAAGCCTTAATCAAATTCAGCACCTGGTTTTGGGCCATGGTGAGGCTTCGCTGGTATGAAGCTATTCCCACCAAAATTCCCTGCTTCATCCTTTCCTGGATTGCTGATAGATACTCTCCCTGCTGAGGGCTGGCTGTTAGCTCTGGTCAGCATCATGTGTGCATTCATTACTTCCAGAATATGTTCAGTGAATTCATTCATATCTTCCAGGGGAATGATCTTAAAGGCTACAAGGCTTTTTTTGTTCTGAAAAGATCTCAGATGGCCAGCCACTTTCACATATGTTTCCGGAGGAACCATAGTATTTTCACCACTAACATCATCTGTGTCAACCTACTGGCGAACATCCATGGGCGCAACTGTCATGTCATCTATTTTGTAAACAATGTTGGTTGGAACCCTCTCTGCATGTCTGATTATCCCCACAGTAATGACCTGTGAAACCTCAATAGTCCCAATTCTGAACACTTCATCAACCAGAGTGGCAGAAAACAGCTGAGATGTGGTATGGGGCACAATGTGCTGGGCTCCAGCTCTTGATGGTTTCTTTTCAGCCTGAGAAGGTGCCGGTGATCCAAAGTCCCCAGGGGACTATGTATAGCCACCAGGTCCTCCAAAGATGGAGCTGCTGTAGCTTTCATATCCACCATTCCACATCATGGTCACCATTCCCCAGGGAAAGATGCCCACTGTGTTCGCCCAAAGCCTCAGAACTTAGTTGCAGTCGCAGCACTGCATCTACTTTTCTGAGGTGCTATAAACTTCTGTAGTTTATTTTTCATAGTCTATTTCAGACACTGCAACAGAAACTGACATAAGTAGAGTTATAGATAGAATCAGAAAAGTCAAGAATCAGGAAGAAACTGAAAATGGGTGGGGGAGGGCTCCAGAATTCAACAAATGGCAGGGATCAGGTGGAGGAAAGAAGCAAAATAACAACAAGAAAATTACTGGGTTAGCCAAAAAGTTCATTATTTTTTTCCCCATAACAGACACATTCTCCATTTTCACCAATAACTTCATTGATCTGGATATTTTGGGTATGTGAGCTATCTCTTGCTATCGCCTTCTAGGGGTAGGGGCAACAGGTTACTGCCAAGCATCTTCCAATGCATAAGACAGCCCCACAGCAAAGAATTACTTGGCCAAAATGTCAGCATTACCAGGAAACATCACAAGCCACTGTTGCAACATTTGATCAGTCATAGCACCTTCTCCAATCTACACTGCCCCAATCTCTTACTTGTTTCAGTTGTAGTTTTTACCTTGAAATCATAAAGCATAACATGCCAAAAATATTATGTATCTTCTTCCATCTTCAATACCACAACGGCTGCACAAAAATTTAGATAAGTTCTCCTTTAATGTATGCTGGTATGACATCTGCCACAATATACAACCTAACAAACATCAAACAGAAAAAACCTAGCAGACTTCTTGGCCAACCCTATATTTAGCTGGGAAATAAGGAAAGGAGAGTAATTGAGTTTTTATGGTATTAGATACTCTTAATTAGCCTTGGTTAACCTCTTATTGAAAAAAAAATTGTTATAATTTCATCTGGATTGTGTGACAGGTGTATTTTATTTCTGAAGTGAGTACTCCTGCCTTGAGTTAGCTTTAGAAAGGTGGTAGGAAGTACTCAAGTGAGATGCTCCTATTCTTGAAACCCACCAGTCTCAGTTTTCTTGGACTTTTATTTTCCTGTCTTGTGATAGGAACTAATGGGATGTTCTAAGTGGGAAGTTTACTAATAGCATCAATTCAGGGTGGAGCTGACCTAAAAATTGTACTGTTTTAAGGGTGGGGAGGCTGTGTTGGTACATGCTGCTTACATACTTGATAAATAATAACCTTCTGTTTGCTTTGCTGACAACATCGGATTGCAACACTTAGAGAAAATTTTAGTTGGTGTTTGTATACACTGATTTATGACTTTATTAATGTAATTTGGAATGTTTACTTGATCTTTAGAATGACTGAGGGGAGTCCTTCTTAAGTTTGTTCACTGCGGTGCCCTTCATAGAAAGAAACTATGGCAGCAGTGACCTTTCTCACGCCATCTTCCCTTCTCCCTCTGGCTCCTAACTCTGTACCTCTAATGAAGTTTTAAACACTTTCTCTGACATGAATCCTTGTCATCTCTTGTCCTGATAGAGTCACAGTAGCTTGTTTTTCTAATTAGTTTTTTCCACTGATAATGGGATCTTGTGTTCACAAATGCTAGCTTGGGATAAATTTTTAAATTTTAACTTTTTAATGTTATTTTAGTAATGGACTTTGACTTTGTCTTACACTTTATTATTTGGGTAGAATATTGTTAAGGATAGCTACATAGTGCCAAAGTTTCATTCGTGATTACTTTTGACATGCTCCCCTGGTGTCACAAATACGCCATTATAAACATTCCACAAAACCAGCGGGTTTCAACTCTGGCTGCATATCAGAATCTCTTGGGAAGCTTTGAAAAGTACTAATACCTAGATCTTATCCCAGACTGATAACATCAGAACTGAGTTGAGGGAATAGCCATTGGGTGATTTTTTGTTTGTTTTTAAGCTCCTCAGATGATTTTAATGTATAGCTAGATTCGAAAACACCTTACACTAAGCCAGTATTCAGCAACTGAACATGTATCCAGTAATTCAGATGAGATCTTAGGCTTTTAAAAGACGTATTCTATAGAAGTTACTTCAGATGATTTCATTTAACTCTGAGCTGCTCCATTCTCCTAGGGATATGCCAGGCAGGGCCACGTGAGGTCATCATTTTGTTTCCCCAAGTTACAATGTAATAGGTAATGGAAAGCTCACCTCAGTTCAACCCACTGTCTTTTGAAAATTCTTTTAGAAGAAAGGCCTCAGACTGGTAATTCTTTATGTATATGTGTGTATGTGTGTGTGTGTAAATAAAATATGTTTTTGAAACCAGATGGTTACAGAGCTCAAAAATCATTTGCAGTGATAGTAAAATTATCTATTTAGAACATCAACAGATGGGATGTTGCTGGGTTGGCAGCATTTTTGATGTTCTTGAGAACGTACTTAAGTCAGGTATTGGCTGATACTGTGTTTGGAGTAATGGAATAACTTCTCCAAATAAATGTTCAAATGCCCATTATATTTTAGGCATTATTGAAAATGAAAAAGTACATATTATGAATTGTAATGATCATAGTAAAGCAAGTGTATAGTAAACAGCATTATATTTCTTGTAATAGTAAGGGTATTACAGATGTCTTTAAATAATTTTTTTTTTTTAATTTTAAAGCAGCAGTTATGTAGTTGTCATGTGAAGTTTTTAGAGTAATGTTTCTTAAAGTATAGTCCTAGAACTCCCTTCATCAGAATTACCTGGGTGCTTTAAAAATGTTGGGCCTGTTCCCAGACCTACTGAGTGACAATCTGGTGGAGAGGCTCAGAAATTCTTTTTGATAAACTTCCAGCTGATACTGATGAGCACCAATATTGAGGCCCCTGTGCCAAGCTCTGCAGCTTCTTTGTACAAGTGCTTTTCCCATGCAGGCAGTGGTTTCAGTGTATTAAATTTGTGCCTGTACGATAAAAATTAAAGATTATATTTCTTCTTTCATGTCAGCAAGCAGATCTGATATCATTAGGAAAGGTTGTGTTGGCTTTGGCTTGCAACTCTTTGGCAGGAATTCAGCGAGAGAATTTACAAAAAGCCATGGAACTGGTGACAATCAACTACTCCTCTGACCTGAAGAATCTGATTTTGTAAGTTTTCATTTATGATTAAGCATGTATCGTGATCATATGAGATGAGACAGCTTTTTCATAAGGACCTTTTAACAGTAATTGTATTTATTTTAGTTTCCGTTTAAAATCAGGCAAAACACACTTCAACAACTTGTAATTTATTTTTATTGCTAAGTATATATTTCTTGGAGTAAACTTATAAACCAGTGTGTTTAAATCAGTTACTGATATTTTAAACATTATGCTAAAGGTCACTTCTAAAGCTGCATTGGTATCTACTACCTACACATGACCCCTTAAGTTTAAACTAATTAAAATTAAATAAAATTTAAAATTTAGTTCTTTAGGTGCACTAACCACTTCTCAAGAGCTCAAAAGCCACATATAGCTCCTGGCTAATGCTGGACAGTGTTGACATAGAACATTCTCATCATCTCAGAAAGTTCTATTAGCCAGGGCTGCTTAGGAGAGTAGTCAGTGTCTTGTGAAAGGTGTCATAAATAAGCCTCAGGTGTAATTCAGTGACTCTATGGTCAGAACACCCGTTCCAGAGAGCATGTATGAAAAAGTCTCTGTGCTTCTGCTCCAGTAGCTTTAGACTCCAAGGAATCCTCCTGTGCGGGTTTGAAATGAATTTGGCTTAAGAGAAACCCACTGTGGACTACTGTCACCACAGAAGGACTTCTTTCCAACAAATTTTTTTTAAGATTTTGATTATTTTTAGAGAGAAGAGCAGGGAAGGGAGGATGAAAGGGAGAGAAACATCAGTGTATTTGCCTTTTACCTGCCTCCAGCTACAGACCTGGCTGGAGACCTGGCACGCAACCTGGTTATGTGCCCTAACATTTGGGTCCACGGGACATCACCATTCCACTGAGCCATCAGCCAGCACCTCCCTGTCTAAGATACCTCTAACACTTGGGAGTTCCAGAGGGTGGGCAATCCTTATTATAAATCATTCTAGAGAACAGATGCTAGGAAGTCTCTTGAGATTTATCCTATTATGTTGTAGAAGCAATTAGAGCTTATTGACCCTTTTCACTCTCTCTTTAGTTTCCAGCTGTTCCTTCTGATTTTTCTCCTAGCCCTGGATGATCCTGTTTCTTTTTGGACTAGCCTTGGGGTATGGAATTGAGGGATGGAGGATGGGGCTGCCCACCTGTGCTTTGTTACATTGGCCTAAGTGTGCTGTTCATGACAGAGCACTTGAAGCCAGTGGTATCTGGTTCTTATTTATAATCAAATAAGATGATTTCTCCTGTAAATGAAAATACTTGTTTCATTTATTATCACAACAGTGATTCTTGGCCTTAGTTTGCAACACCTAGGATATCTCTAATCTTGTTATACTCTCCAAAGTTTCCTGTTAAAAATGAGTGAGTAAAGGATGTAAATGTAACAAAGTTGGCCATACATTAATAATTATTGAAACTGGGTGATGGGTAGATGGAGATTCAGTATATAATTTTCTCATATAAATTACTGAAATTTCGCTTAATAAAAAATGAATAAATAAAAAAGCCATACTTTAATACTAACCAGTAACTAAAATTTACAGCGCAGTAAATCATGTGTCAGGCACTTTCGATCTGATTGATATGAATTAATTCACTTGATTCTCTCAATAACCCTATAAATTGGGAACAGTTATTAGTGCCATTTTAAAGATAGACAGGCCAAGGTATAGGGTGGTGATTTGCCAAAGTCACAATGTTTGTAAAACTTTTGAGTAGTTACATGTCAGCAATTACAGATGAGTAGCTAAAATACAGATTGTCCACATTAATGTAACTGTTTATTCAACGAAAGAATGTGTGCTGTATGCCAGATGCAGAAGATGCTTTAAACAGATACACAAAATTCCCATCTTCTGGATCTTCCACCCTAATGGGGAGGAGTTAATGAACATGTGAACAAGTAAGATGTTTGCAGATAATAATAAGTCCTATGAAGGCAGTAAAGACAATTAGAAGCAGAGAATGAAAGAATGGAAGTCTGCTTTACTGAAAATGTTTAGGAAATGGCTTGCCTATCAGAATGAGCAAAAATAGGTGATTAATAATTATTATATTCTAGAAGGTAGCTCTTTGAAATGTAATTTTTCCTGCCTTAGTTGAAACAAAAGAAGAAATTTAATTGGTCTCTTCCGATGTGTGTTAATGCATGAAGAGTTTTCAGATATAAATAAACCGTAACAGCTGGTGAATGAAGCTGCAGAGCAGAGGACAGCTTCCTAAAGAGCTGAGGCTCATTTGATCTATGAGAATTGAAGACCCTGTTTTAGTTTCAAAAATTACTTTTGAGGAGCAATGGAAAAATTTCCTCACCTACAACCACCCCCTGTTTCACTTCTCCAAAAAAGTGTGTAACAATCTTTTCATCTCACTATTGTAAAGAAAGGTTTGAGAATGGAAATGGTAAGTGTAACCCTATGTAATTTTCCTTTCTCATTTTTATAATAGTAAAATTATAGAGAAAAAGACACATTTACAGTTTTCTCCATTGGCTCTTAAGATTTTTTTCCTGAGAAAATAAATAAATATAATTATTAAGATTTAAAAGTGAACTTGACTTGCATGAAAGAATGTTTTCAAAATTGTGTGCACTGATATGATAACAGCACTGATAGCTATGTGCTTGTGGTTTATGTTGTTTTCTAATTGCATGTTGGGCATTCAAGTGATTCTTCTGTATGTTGGGTAGATATCTGTTGACTGACCAAAACAGGATGCGAAGTGTCAATGACATCATGCCCATGATTGGTGCTCGATTTTATACTCAATTGGATGCTGCTCAAATGAGAAATGATGTCATAGAGGAGGACCTTGCAAAGGTAAAGAGTGCATTTAAGAGCCTGTATACAAGCTTGCATCTGTGTGTACAAATAGGCATAAAGCATAGTAATTATTAAATGGAATGTAGTGCATAATTGGATAAGATTGTTTGCAGATATTTTTGCCCTAACTTAATGCTTAGTATTTTAATTTTCTGTGTAGCATTTGTTCTTTTTGTTCATGGCCTTGCTACAGTGGTATGACAAAAATCTTGATTTTTTAAAAAATGTGAAATACTTTAACAGTTCTTTAAAATGGCCAGCTGCATAATCTTGAGTACATTTTATTTAAAAGTATAACCAAAAGGTTGAAATATTAGGATTTATTGCTTAAAAGTGATAATGGTGCAGGATACCAGTTTCTGTAAAGTTTTGCTTTTATATTCAGTTAGCTGGAACATTAACATTCTGTCTCTTTTTAAAATGTTTTATAGGAAGTTCAAAATGGAAGACTGTTTAGGCTTCTAGCAAAATTGGGAACAATCAATGAGAGGCCCGAGTAAGGATTTACAGTATTTTACAACACTTTTTATATCAAGGGCATAATTTTGCATAATAAAAATAAGTATATTTTATTCTTACTGGTTTTATTTAGAAAAAGAGTAAAATACTCCTGTGAAGTAAGCCTGTTGTTAATCATTAGGGTGCTATTTCTTAATTATAGCCTAAGCATGGTTATCCTTAAGGATTTCACACATAAATGTACATATAGAAAATACACTGTGTTAGATTTACAGTGTGGTTTGCACATGAGTGAATGTTTTATGATGATCAGTACTACCTTTACCCTGACTCCTTTTTAAACCTTGGTCAATTCAACTTACCTGTTCAGATCAGAGATTTCAGAAATCTCTTAATTGTTTTGTCTCTTCTATTATTTATTTAGCACATTATTTATAGCTGTCATGTCAGTAGTATTGGAAAGGCATCACCATCTTATATTATTTGTCATTTAGTTCTGCCTCATTTGTAAGTTAAAGTTAATTGTATGTTCAAGAAAGAAACTGAATTAAAGCTTGAACTGTGTAACTGTTGAAGACAGAACAGTGTCACAGCTATTGTGACTATAGTGTAAGTTACAGGTCAGGAATGTCACTTCTGTCATAGAGATAGATGAATATCATTGCGTGAGGGATTTTTTTTTTGACTACAGAATTTAAGTTCACTTATCTTTCTTCAAAGTTAAAAGCCTCAAGCAATATTTTCTCTTAATTTTTCTGAAGGAAGAGAATTGATTATACATACGTTGAACCATTTTTTAGAAATTTTTATGTTTCTTTTGGCATTTATCTCTTTATTTTTAAATGTGTGCTTATAGTACTTTTTCTTGCTCTTGCTCACTATTTAACTCAACTAATGATTTTTGTCCTGTGAAAGATGCTTTATCCCCCAACTCCTACCTATACCTGCTTTATCTTTCACATCCCTTCCCTGAACTGAAAAAACACACATTCCCAGATAACCCATAAATTTTGAGTTAAGCCTTTATTCAGTGTTGACATTATTATAACAAGGTAAATCTTAATAGCTGTACCAAATAGTAAATCATAACTATTTTTCTTTTATGTTTTGTTTCTTGATTTTTTTGTTTTCATGGAGTTAATAAGTATCTTACATAGAAAACTACTAAGCATATGAAAAACTGTTTACTTCTGGTCTATTCCAAACTCTCTGCCAGAGTTATAAGCCCCTTTCCATATGGTCAGAAATAGGTAAGCTGTCAGTTCCCTTGTTTTTCTACCCCTTAGAGAAATTGCCCCTGGAACCTCTGTCCTGTTCCATCTGTGCTGGTTGCATTGGGCTGGCTGGTTGCCTTGCACTTTAAGCCTGCTCACATTCACACTTTAGAACTAGAGTTTCCCTTCACTTTTATCCTGGGAGTTTTCATTGACTCTCCCTTTGTGTTGGATATCCTGTTTCTTGCTTTTTCCCTTGGTTTATTTTTGTTTTGATTTAGTAGAACACATCCTCCTGTAGCTTCATGAGAAAAGCGAGTTTTTTGAGCTTTTGCCAGCCTGAAGATACCTTTATTCTACTTTCACACTTTATTAATAGTATGATTGGGTATAAATTCTAGATTGGCCTCAGAAAATTTTTTGTTAATTAAATCTTTCGAATAGATTATGTACAGATAATATTTTTTTTTTAAGTAGAAAAGGGTTTGCAGTAAAAATAATAGAATCTCTCCTTTATACCTGCCATATCTAGTTTCCCTAATTTTTTCTACCAGCCTTTATTAGTTTCTTATACATACTTCCTAGGGTTTGACTATGTATTCTTACACACATCCCCAGACTGTTACCTACACCTGTTGATTTGTAATATATACAGGTTGTAAACTACAAAGCTGCTTTTTTTATATATAGTTTTTTTCGCATAACATATATTTTGGAAATCATTTTGTAAAGGTATGTTTAGTGTACTCCAAACATTATGGTCAGTGGTTTACAAAAATGACCTAACATAAACCTCATAACAACCATATGATACAGGTACTGTTAGTATTTCCATTTAACAGAGAATTGAGGCATAGAAAGGTAAATACATTGTCCAGGCTCACAAACATTAAACCTGGTACATTAAGTATATGAACCAGGTTTGAATCCAGGCCTGGATTCATATACTTAATTATGGTTCCAGAATCTGTGCCTTTAACCAAATATGCTATTCTTTCCCTTCATTTATGGCCATTTAGGAGTCCATTCTATGGATACAGTATTTCTCCAGTTCTTTATTGATGGGCATTTGGGTTGTTTTTAGCCTTTTGCTGCAGGGACTGACTCTATTGTCATATAAATATAGGCCCAGTTGTGATTGTTGGGTTATTGGGACTGTCACTAATTTGTTAGAACAGAAGGGTTTATAATGCATGAAGGTCTTTCCCCAGCAATACTTTTTAAAAACTTGGCGATTTTTGCCTATCCTTTTTATGTTTTTGATAATTTGTGTCTTTTTATGTCAGTTCATTTCCTTCGCTCACTTTTATTTTTCAGTTTGATTGTTTTTAATTATAGGAGCTAGATGATTTACCCTTCGTGATATTTTCTTTTGACTCTGCTTAATTTATTTTCCATATTAAAATTTTTATATATTTGGGATTTATGTAGGACATAAGGTTTGAATCCCAGAATACTACGCAGTGGTATTTATTGAATAGTCTGGCTTTCCTTCACTGGTTTAGGCAGCATTTTTCACATTGCTTTCATTATTGACATTTTAAAATCTAGTAGTATTAGTTCTTTCTTATGACTATTGTGTTGTTTTTCTAAAACTTTAATATTCTGTATAAGTTGTATAATCAGCTTGTTTTATTTTAAATAAGCCAAATAAACATTATGGTATTTTTACTGACAGGATAATATGTTGTTTATTAATAAGTTTAGGCAGTATTTGTGTTTTTGTATGTTAGGTTCTCTTAACCAGGATAATGTTGCATCATTGTATTTGTTGACAACTGCTTACTTCAGTGTTTAAGTTCTTTATATAATTACAGGCACCAAGTTTATTCTTAGGTATTTTTTCTTGTTGCTCTTCTAAGTAGTTTTTCCTTCATTCTGTCTTCTAGAATGTACATTAAAATGTTAGATTTCTCTTAAGTTTTGTACCCTGTCACCTTAGAGATTCTCTTGGGTTTCCTGGTATATAGACAAATATTCAAATACTATTAGTTATATTATCTGCTTTTTAAATTCTGCAGTTTTAATTCCTCCTGAGTAATTATGTTAGCTAGTACCTCTAGTAATACATAGCTGACTAATAATAGTAATGATTGTTTCATTCAGAATTTGAGGCATTGCTCCATTGTCTTTTAAGTTCCAGACAGATTTAAAGTCATTTTCTTCCCAAATCATCCCCCTTCCCCATGCTTTTAGGGTTTTTATCACTGATGTTCAGAAATTCATATAGGTGTGCCTTGGTATGTGTAACTTCTTTTCTTCTCTTTCTGGAATTTCTATTGTTCGGGTATTAGACTTTGCAACTGATTTTCTGATATTCTCTTCCATTTTTTGTATCATACCTTTTTATTCTACTTGCAAGGCAATTATCTCAACTTATTTTACTAAAATTAAAGGTTTTTCTAGTCTATGAATTTTAAAATTTTTGCTGTCATATTTTAATTTTCAAGAACTTTCTGTACTGTCTGACTGCCTGTCAGATTTTTGGTTTTAAGTTAGGTATGATTTTTAATTTTTTTATAGACTCCCAAATGTCAGTATTTCTGTTGGGCAGGTCAGCAGCTCCAGAAAAGAATCTTCCAGCGTTCTCTCTGTGATGTAAAGCCTGTAGCCAAGCTTTGGGAATCCAAGGAGAGGGTACAGTGAGGGTTGAATAGTCTCCCCACTGCTCCTCAGCTCCTGCTTTGCCTGGCATATTGGAGACTGGAGAGTCTTCTGCTTGCCCTGTCTAGAAAGGTTTCCAGTAGGAGTGTGGATGAAAGATGGATTATCTGTTTGCTGTGTATAGAACTTTATGTCACTGCTATTAACAGCCTCAATTCACACTGGTACCTTTAGGTGACACCTGATGACATCATCCCAAGCCTCACTGTTCTCTGGCTGGCTTCTCCTCCTTTGTGCCCACCCAGTGTTAGAGTTCAGTTTTGTTCACTTCTGCTAAGTCATACCACTTACTTGTATGCTTTCTACCTTACAAATTTTTTCATATCTGCTATCGTTGCTTCTGGTTCCTTTGTCCATGTGTGTTTTTACCCTTTTAAAGACATTTATTGTTGATTTGGTGAGATTTTGAAAAGGAAACAGAGGTAAATGGGTACATTTAATCAATTTTAATTGGAAGTCCCTTGAGTGATGTTTGCAAAGCACACGTGTCAATGTGTTTAACCTTGTGGTAGGCTTCCTTCTTGTTCTTAGAATGCAGACTGAGGTTTTTTTTTTTTAATTTAATTTTACGGTTATGTTACATCCATCCCCTTTTTACTCCCCTCTGTCCCCTTCCCCACCCACCCACTCCCCCCTCACAAAATTTATCCCACTGGTTGTCCATGTCCATGGTTCTTCCATATGAGTTCTGTGACTAAACTACTCCCCTTCTTTGCCTCCTCCTTCCCCCTCCCCCATCCCCCCTGCCCACTGAAGATCTATTCATTCTATTCATGTATCTGGTTCTGTTTTGCTTGTTTGTTTTGTTGATTACTGTCCTGTAATGGGTGAGATCATATGGTATTTGTCTTTCACTGACTGGCTTATTTCACTAAGCCTAATACTTTTCTAGTTCCGTCCATTTTGTTGCAAAGGGTAGGAGTTCTTTCTTTCTGCTGTGTAGTATTCCATTGTGTAAATACACCAAAGTTTTTTGATCCAGTCATCCACTGATGGGCACTTAGGCTGTTTCCAGCACTTGGCCATTGTAAATAGTGCTGCTATGAACAAGGGGTACATAGGTTCTTATGAATTGGTATTTCAGGATTCTTCGGGTATAGTCCTAGTGGTGGAATTACTGGATCAAAAGGCAGTTCCATTTTTAGTTTTTTAAGGAAACTCCTGTTTTTTAAGGAAAATACTGTTTTCCATAGTGGCTGCACCAGCCTGCATTCCCACCAACTGTGCACCAGGGTTCCTTTTTCCCCACATCCTTGCCAACACTTGTTTGTTGATTTGTTGATTGCCATTCTGACAGGTATGAGGTGGTATCTCATTGTGGTTTTAATTTGCATCTCTTTGATGGCTAGTGATATTGAGCATTCTTTCATATGCCTTTGGGCCCTTTGTATGTCTTTCTCAGAGAGTTGTCTGTTCAGGTCCTTTGCCCATTTTTTAATTGGGCTGTCTTTCTCCCTGGTATTGCATCACATGAGTTCTTTATATTTTTTTTATATCAAACCCTTGTCTGAGGTATAATTGGCAAATAATGTTTTCCCATACAGTTGGTTCCCTTTTAATTTTGCTGGTGTTTTCTTTAGCTGAACAGAAACTTTTCAGTGTGATATAGTCCCATTTGTTTATTTATTCTTTTATTTATTTCCTTTGCCATTGGAGAAGTATCAGTAAACATATTTCAGCATAGGATATCTAAAATTTTACTTCCTATACTTTTCTCCAGGACGTTTATGGTGGCACTGCTTATACTTAAGTCCTTTATCCGTCTTGAGTTTATTCTGGTGTATGGTGTAAGTTGGTGGTCTAGTTTTATTTTTTTTCTTATTGCTATCTAGTTCTCCCAACACTACATATTGAAGAAACTGTTTTTTACTCCATTTTATGTTCCTTCCCCCATTATCAAATATTAATTGATCATAGAGTCCTGGGTTTATTTCTGGGCTTTCTGTTCTGTTCTATTGGTCTATATGTCTATTCTTATGCCAGTACCAGACTTTTTTGATGACAGTAGCCTTGTAGTATAGTTTGATGTCCAGTATTACGATTCTTCCTACCTTGTTCTTCTTTCTCAAGATTACTGTGGCTACTTGTGGGCATTTTTGGCTCCATATAAATTTTTGAAGTGTTTCTTGTTTCTTCTATTTCTGTGAAGTATGTCATTGATATTTTCATGGGACTGCATTGAATCTATAGATTGCTTTGGGTAGTATGGACATTTTAATGATGTTAATTCTTCCCATCCATGAACATGGTATATGCTTCCATTTATTTCTTTCTTCCTTCATTATTTGTTCAGTGTTCTGTAGTTTTCTGAGTACAGGTCTTTTACCTCCTTGGTTAAGTTTATTCCAAAGTACTTTATTTTTCTTGTTGCTATGGTAAATGGGATTTGTTTTCTAGCTTCTATCTCTGATGTTTCATTATTGGTATACAAAAATGCTTTTGATTTCTGGATATTGACTTTATATCCAGCTATTTTGCTAAATTTGCTTATTAGGTCGAGTTTTTGGTGGAGCCTATCGGGTTTTGTATGTACACTATCATGACATCTGCAAATAATGACAGTTTGACTTCCTCTTCTCCATTTTGGATACCTTTGATTCCTTTTTCTTCTCTGATGGCTATGGCTAGAACTTCCAAAATGATGTTGAACAGAAGTGCAGAAAGGGGACAGCCTTGTCTTGTTCCTGATCTTGGGAAAGCTTTTAGTTTTTGCGTGTTGAGTATGATGTTGGCTTCAGGTTTCTCATATATGGCCTTTATGATGTTGAGGCATGTTCCCTCCATTTTGCTGGGTGTTTTTATGATAAATGGTTGCTGTACTTTGTCAAATGCTTTTTCAGCATCTATTGATAATGATCATATGGTTTTTGTCTTTCAATTTGTGGATGTGGTGGTGTATTAGATTTATTGATTTGTGAATGTTGTACCACCCTGCATCCCTGGGATGAACCCACTTGATCACGGTGTATGATCTTTTAATATATTGCTAAATTCGGTTGGCCAATATTTTGTTAAGAATCTTAGCATCTATGCTTTTCAGAGATATTGGCCTATAATCTTTCTTAGTTGTGTCTTGACCTGGTTTGGGGATTAGAATAATATTGGCCTCAGAAAGAGTTTGGGAGTCTTTCTCCTTGGATTTTTTGGAATAGGTTGAGAAGGATAGGAGTTAATTCTTCTCTAAATATTTTGTAGAATTCACCTGTGTAGCCATCTGGTCTGAGGCTCTTGTGCTTTGGGAGATTTTTGATTACCTCTTCAATTTCACTTGTTGTTATTGGCCTATTCAGGCTTTCTCCTTCTTTTGGATTCAGTTTTGGTAAATTATACATTTCCAGAAATGTGTCCATTTCACCCAGATTATCGTATTTCTTGTCATATAGTTGTTTGTAGTAATTTCTTACAATCCTTTGTATTTCTGAAGTATCAGTTGTGATTTTTCCTCTGTCGTTTCTGATTCTGTTTATTTGGGCCTCTCTCTTTCTTGATGAGTCTGGTTAAAGGCTTGTCAATTTTGTTTATTTTTTAAAAGAACCAGCTCTTGGACTTAACTGATTTTTTGAATTGTAGTTTGCGTCTCTAAGTTATTTAGTTCTGCTCTGATCTTGATGCTTTCCTTCCTTCTACTTGCTCTGGGCTTTGATTGTTGTTGCTCCTCTAGTTCTTGCAGCTTTATGGTTAGGTTGTTTGTATAAGCTTCTTCTCTCTTTTTTAGGTAGGCAGTACTGCTATGAATTTCCCTCTGAGGACCACCTTTGCTGTGTCCCATAGGTTTTGGACTGTTGTGTATTCATTGTCATTTGTTTCCAGAAACTTTTTTGATTTCATCTTTGATCTCATTGTTAACCTGTTCCTTACTTAAAAGCATGTTATTATTCAGTCTCCATGAGTTAGAGTGCTTTTGGGTTTTTTTCTTGCGGTTGGTTTGTAGTTTCAATCCATTGTGATCTGAGAAGATGCTTGGTATGATTTCAGCTTTCCTGTATTTGTGGAGGCTTGTCTTGTGACCTGCCATGTGGTCTATTTTTGAGAATGTTCCATGTGTATTTTGTTTCTTTGGGGTGAAAGGTTCTTTGTATATCAGTTAGGTCCATTTCCTCAGTTAGGTCCATTTCCTCAGAGTGTTATTCAATGCCACACTCTCCGTGGTGTTGTTTTTTGTTTGGAAGATCTGTCCATTGTTGATAAGTGGGGTATTAAAATCCCCTACTATTAATTAGTGTGTTACTGTCTATATCATTCTTGAAGTCCTCCAAGATTTTCCTTATATATCTGGGAGCTCCTATGTTGAGTGCATATATGTTTACCAGAGTTATATCTTCTTGATGTATTATTCCCTTAAGTATTATGAAACATCCTCCTTTGTCTCTTTTTATGGCCTTTATCATAAAATCTATTTTGTCTGAAATAAATCTTGCTACTCCAGCCTTTTTTTCCTGTCCATTTGCTTGATACACATTTTCACTTTCAATCTGTGTTGATCTTTTGTTCTGAGGTAGGTCTCTTGAAGACAGCATATATGTGGGTCATGTTTTCTTATCCATTTACATTTAAGGTTACTTTTTTTTTTTTAATTTTTAAAAGACATTTACTATTTTTAGAGAGAGGGGAAGAGAGGCAGAGAGGGAGATATGTATGGTTGCCTTTCACCTGCCTCCAGCTACAGACTTGGCTGGAGACCTGGCTTGCAACCTGGTTATGTGCCCTGGCTGGGAAATTGAACCAGTGACCTTTGGGTTCCTAGCCTGGCTCCTTATCCACTGTGCCACCAGCCAGGGCTTTAAGATTACTATTGATTGGTACTTACTTATTGCCATTTTTCCCCTTTGTACCTCTGTTCCTGTCTGTCTCTCTCTGTTTCTTCAATTTTTTAAAGCAGGCCTTTTATCATTTCTTGAAATGCTGGTTTGGTAGAGATGTATTCTTTTAGTCTTCTTTTGTCTGGGGAACTCCTTATTTCTCCTTTTATTTTGAATGAGAGCCTTGCTGCATAGAGTATTCTTGGTTGCAAGCCTTTATTTTTATTTATTTTATTTTATTAAAAAAATTTTTTTTTAATTTTATTTCATTATTTTTAGAAAGAGGGGAAGGGAAAGAAGCAGAGTCGTAGAGAGACATCAATGTATGGTTGCTTTTCACCTGCCCCCAGCCACAGACCTGACTGGAGACCTGGTTTGCAACCTGGTTATGTGCCCTGGCTGGGGAATCGAACCTGCGACCTTTGGGTTCACAGGCCGGCACCTTATCCACTGTGCTACCAGCCTGGGCTTATTATTTTTTTTAATCTGTTTTTTTGAAAAAAAAAATTATTTTGGGGTTTTATTTTTTATTACTTGGAATATTTTTTGCCATTCACTTCTGGCTTGAGTTGTTTCTGTTGAATAATCATTTGTTAACCATATCGGAGCCCCCTTCTATATTATTCGCTGTTTCTCTTTTGGTACTTTTAGGGATTCTCTCTTTATCAAATTTAAGGAAATTTGTCATTTTAATGTAAATTGTCTTGGAGTGGGGCTCTTTGGAATTATCCTCATTGGGACCCTCTGTGCTTCCTGAACTTGAGTAACGTTTTCACTCATCATGTTAGGGAAGTTTTCTATCATTACTTTTTTTTTTTTTTTTTTGATGGTAGGAGGCTTTATTCTTTGGGCAGATCCTCTCAGTCATTATAGATATTGCTGCACTGTTAATAAAACATACATGCTTCTCTGTAAAGCATTAAAAAAAAATCCAAGGATGAGATGGCTGAAGCCTCAGCTCAAGTATCTCCAAATACATTGTTGTCCATTCCCTGACCTTTCCATGTGTTATTTCTTGGTTGTTTTCTGAATCAATGCCATTCTCTGTTTGTGAGCTTCTGTGGTGCAAGCTTTTCTCTAGGGTCGGATTTCTTTAGAGCCAAATCCTGGGATCCACATGTTCCACTGGCGCTCTAGGTGCAGTTGGACATCCTTCACCCCCAGGGTCCTGGGCTTGTGATGCCGAGCAAGCTGGCAGGCTGCTGTCACCATGCTCTCGATAAAATCATCAGCATGCTGTAGCAGCATCTCCTCCACGTCTTCATCCAGTTGCTTGTTAGGATCCACTTCTCTTACTAAGTCTTGTAATTTCTTCTTGGTCAATACCTGATTATTTTCAGGGCTGAGACGCCCTCCTGACCCAGGAGTGCCTGGTATCTTCACCACTGTAGTACTGTTGGCCATGGAGCCTTGTGGAGGGGTGCTGGCTGGTTCCGGTTTTATGGATGAGAAGTTGGAGAGGTTGATTAGGGCTGAGGGGCCAAACTGGTTCATAATCTGCCTAGCTTTGGACTTTAGCTCATAGAGCTTATCAAGATCCTGTTTCTTTCTGGAGGTATGGGGACCGAGGCTAATCAAAGGCAGCAGGTCTATCTCCCCATGATATGCAGAGACTGCCCCAGAGAAGCAATCGTCTTGGCAGCCGGTTAGACTGCTCGGCTCTCCCCGAGTCCTTCCGGCATCGCTCCCCACCTCCAGCCTATCATTACTTTTTTGAACAGGTTTTCCATTCTTTGTTTCTCTTCTTCTGGTATCCCTATGATATGGATATTATTTTGTTTCATGTTGTCCTGCATCTCTCTTAAAACCCCTTCATTCTTGTTCAGCCTTTTTTCATTCTGTTGCACTGTCTTGGAATATTTGTCTACATTGTCCTCCAGCTTGCTGATCTGATCCTCTGTTTCCTTTAGCCTGCTGTTGATCCTTTCTACTGTATTCTTCAATTCAGAAATTGTATTCTTCGTTTCCTTCTGGCTCTTACTGATAGTTTCTATGTCCTTTTTAATACTGGTGTAGTTCTCAGGAAATTCCTTGTAACTTCCCTGGAGTTCTTTGTAGTTCCCCTGGAGCTGTTTGTAGTTTTCTTTGAGCTGGCTGATCTCATTGAGCTTCTCTATCATCATTATTTTGAATTCCATATCTGATAGTTTGCTTGCCTCTGTTTCATTTAGTGATTCCTCTGGGGATTCCTCCTTTCTTTTTGGCGATGGACTATTTCTTTTTCTCCCCCTTTTTAGGTTTTGTTGTAATCCAATCAGACTGATCAGCTGCCAGGCTAAGGAACTGCTGGCTGGAAGGATTGATTTAGTTGTAATCCTATTGTCCACCACCAGGCTTGGATGCAGCTTGGGGTGATAGACTGATTCAGTTGTACATCAGTATATCAGCTACCAAACTCAGGCCCTACTGGGCTAGACAGAGAGGTTCAATTGTAATCCAGTGGATCAGCCACCAGCTCAGGTGCAGCCTGGTGGGACAGATTCAGGTGTAAATCAGTGAATCTGTGATCAGCCACCAGGCTCAGGCACCTCTGTGGGCAAGGCAGCAAGAGTCAATTGTAATCCAATGAACCTGATTGGCTACCAGGCTCAGAAATCTCCGCTAGACCACAAGGTTCATTTGTAATCCAATAAATCTGTGATTAGCCACCAGGCTCAGGTGTCTCTGGGTTTGACTGAAAGGCTTATTGTAATCCACTGAGTTTGTGATCAGCCGCCAGGCCCAGGGGCAACTGAGTGGGACAAACCAATTCAGTTGTGAACCAATGAATCCATGATCAGCCACCAGGCTCAGTTGCCACTGTGTGGGGCTGACTGTCTGACCCAGATGTTAAGGCAGAGTTTGTAATCACCTGCCAGACCCAGGCTCTGCTGAGTGAGAACTGACCCAGTTGCAAATCAGTGAATCTAGGATGAGCCACCAGGTTTACATGCCATTGTGTGGTTCTGACTGACCCAGCTGTAAGTCAAATGTAATCAGCTGCCAGGCCCAGGCACTGCTGTGGGAGAAATACCTTTTCTGGTGCCAACTCTTGTATCTGTGCTCAGGCAGGGCAGGGCAGGGCAGGAGAGGTTTATTTAGATGTAAATCAAAGAATTGTGATCAGGCGCCAGCCTCCAGCACCCCTAGGTGGGGCTGACTGCTTCCAGTGGGCGGGGCTATGAGGACCCTCATATGGAAGCCACTTGGTGCAACGCAGTCCACCCGAGGTGTGGGCAATGAGTCAGCACTCAGCCGCTTCCCCACTTCTCTCCTCCAAGCCACCACTGCAAATTCTCCTCATGTGTCTCCAGTACTCTCTGCCCTCCCTCGGCTGGAGCCCAGGGTAGGTGAGCACCAATGTATTTTCATTGTCACCCTAGCAGTTCTCTGTCTCTAGCACTCTCTCAGGCCAGCAAACTCCATGGCTTTCTGCCCTTCTTAGCTGATGCTGCTTCACTCTGCAGTGTTGCTGTAGCTGGGACACCCAGCTGGGGGACCAGAACCCACCCTTCTCAGGTAGAGCCCCGGCTCTGTTCCTTTGCCTGCTGCCTCCAGTGGGGGCCCAGCCAGCCCTCTCACATTTCCGCAATCTGTACCAGTCATGTGATGAAGTGTCCTCTTTTATTCTGTCTGTGGTTATAGGACTTCTTTCCAGCTGGTGTTTTGTTGGTACAGCAGCTGACTTTCCAGCTGACTTTTTCTCCAAAAAAGTGATTCCAGATGCAACCTGGGAGGAGACTGGTGTAGCTCTACTTACTCCTCTGCCATCTTGCTGTCAGTCCCTGGTGTTTTAACATGACCGAAGGCTGCATAGTTTGACCCCTGCTTCAGATATGCTTTTTTGTTTTGTTTTGTTTTCTCCTCTTCTTTCTTTCTTTTCTCATTTATTGTCCTGCCTTTTCTTTGTCCTCTTTGCCCTTCCTGTAAACCTGTTTTACTCTTCTTTGTTTTCGCTGGTCTTTTTTCACCCATCCCCATCCAGCTACTCTGATGACATTTCTTATGTGTCTTAAGTACTCCATGCTCTTGTCTTTTGCAAATACTGATTATGTGTCTGTCTGTACTATAACTCTTTTCTTAATCACATTATATACAATTGCAATTTTCTTTGGTTGTTTGAATGTCTGTTTACTAGACCATAAGTTTCAAAGGTCACTGAAAATGAACTAACTAGTAATCTTGTCATTTCTCAGTTTTTCGCAGCACTTTTTACATCATCATGTGAGACTAGGAAACTAGTAAACACATGCCTGACTCTCTCTGCTCTGTAAACTGAGGGTGGGAAGGGGAAAAGAATAACCTCTTGAACCTATTTCTTTCTTTTCTTTTTTTTTTAAAGATTTTATTTATTAATTTTAGAGAGAGGGGAAGGAAGAGAGGAAGAGAGACATCCATGTGTGGTTGCCTTTCACCTGCCTCCAGCTACATAGCTGGCTGGAGACCTGGTTTGCAACCTGGTTATGTGTCCTGGCTGGGGAATCGAACCAGTGACCTTTGGGTTTTCAGGCCGGTGCCTTATCCACTGTACCACCAGTCAGGAGAACCTATTTCTAAAGATACCTAAACCCATTTCTTTCTTCCCCGTTTTATCTAATGGTAGGAGATTAAATAAGGAAGTGATTATTAAAAGGGGGGTATGTAAGGGATGATTGCCCTTGAGAATTAGAAACTGGTATTCATATAGTTACATGTTTTAAATTACAATATTTTGAAATTGTAAGTCTGGACAATATGAGCATAAAATGAGAAAATTGTTTTAGCCTTCCTATAACTTTTAGAGGGTGAAAAAGTACTACATAGAACCCCTTTATTTATTGCAGAATAAAATAAAGCTAATTTTGTGTCTGAAAAATGAACACATAAGCATGTGGCATATATAGCATGAATTATTGAGGTATAATATTATCTTCTCCAGGTTTCAGAAGGACCCTACCTGGTCAGAGACTGGAGACCGTTATCTGTTGAAACTCTTTAGGGATCATCTTTTTCATCAGGTGACAGAAGCAGGTGCTCCTTGGATTGACCTCAGTCATATCATTTCTTGTCTTAACAAGGTAATTTGTATCTGGATTTTTAAGCCATAATGCTGTCTTCCATTTATATTGTTGCATTTCCTACAAATACTGAGAGACTTGACAAATTAAGATGTACTGTACTATAGTATACAAGATATTTTATTAATAATTTTAGATGTCTCCACTTAATTTTTAGAATAGGATTTTTAAAAACACCTAAATGTATAATATTTTTCATTGTGGATCTTTTTATTGTGGTAATGTCACAAAATGACTTACTCTCCAACTCGTTATACTGTATTTTATTTACATGTTATTTTGTTATGCCAAATAAAACAATGAGTGGGAAAACAGCAAAATAATCCTGTGTTTAAGTATTTATAAAAAGTTGAATTCCTTTCTTCTAAGTCATTCTAAATCTTGTGAACTGTCCTACATGTTACAGGTTAATTTACTGTTATCTGCAGGTATACTAATCAAGTATTAAACCGTAAAAGCACAATACTGGTAATGTCAGTAGACCCAGCAGTTATAAATGGGGAATTAAGTGAAAGATATATAATAAATGTACTTGAGAGGTGAACTTTGTGTTTTTGAAAGCACTAAGATACAGTCCATTCATTGGCCTGTTTCTACATAGTCTGCACTGTAAGAATAGTTTTTACATTTTAAAATGTATTACAAGAAACGAAAAAAGAAAAAGAGGCCCTGGCTGGTGGCACAGTGGATAAGGTGCTGGCCTGCAAACCCAAAGGTCGCTGGTTCGATTCCCAGCCAGGGCACATAACCAGGTTGCAAGCCAGGTCTCCAGCCAGGCCTGTAGCTGGAGGCAGGTGAAAGGCAACCTTACATTGATGTCTCTCTCCCTCTTGGCCTCTCTCCATCCCCCTCTTCCTAAAAATAATAAATAAATAAAATCTTTAAAAAAAAGAAAAAAGAAAAAAAAAAAACTAAGAAGGGATATGTGACAGAGACTGTATATAGCCTTGAAATTTAAAGCATTTACTAATTAATGGTCCTTTATAGAAAACACTTGCTATCCCTGGTCTCAGTTGTCCCTAAATGACAAGCCCTAGGGGAGAAAATACTTGATCTTTCACATGAGTTAGAACTGTTAACATATGGGGTGGGGGGCAGCCCCCAAAAATGTAATTTATTTGTAAAAAAATTGTGTATTTGTTCTTACATGTTTAAACTTGAGTCACCTTCAGAGTACTCTATTTGATACAATACACCTATTCAGATGTTTTTTCCATTCCTCAAAACAGCCTTTGAACTCATCAATTTGATGCCTTTCAGTGCTTCTGTCATTTTTTGTTTCACCTTTTCTACATTGGAAAAACATTTCCCCCTAAGGACTTTTTTCACTGGGGAAAGAAAAAGTCGTTTAGGATGAGATCAGGTGGGGCAGGGGGCCAGGCCATTTTTGGTCAGAAACTGCTGAATACTCAGTGCTGTGTGGGCAAGTGCATTCATAAATCACCTATTATAAAATGGACAGATAAGTTGAAAGTCTTCAAAAAAATTCACTGAAGCCTCTCACAGCCTCTCACAACAGTGCCAGCCGGTACACTGATACAGATGGGTTCCTAGAACACTCATCTAGCATGAGAAGCCTGTACTACAGGGGGCCCGCCCTCCAGAAGTTAATTCTGGGTTCTCCACCTCATACATTGTGTTAACCCCTCCAGGGAAACTACTGTGGTGTTTTGTTTGTGAGCACTACTTTGTCCTGTTTAAATTTCCTTAAAACTCAGTAGAGAGTATTATCAATTATCTGTATTAAGACAGAACAAAGCTGTGTGTACCATTGAACTAAATCCAGTATGGTTCAGCCAAAACTGTATGTACCATTGAACTAAATCATTTTCCCCTTTTTTCTTAATGGGAAAATGTTTTTCTTGAACAGTGAGTGGAGAATAACTCTACCAACATTTTTAAAAAGGTACCCAAAATATCAAAGATACAATAACTAAAACTATGTAGAACTAAAAGAAAGAAAGAAAACAAAAACTGTAGAACTAGTATAAACACTGATGAATAGATCTGATGGAATATGGTGGGGACAAATTGAATAATTTTTTTATTAGTGATTTATTTGTTGATTGATTTGAGAGAGAGAAACAGATTTATTGTTCTACCTATTTATGCATTCAGTGGTTGATTCTTTTATGTGCCTTGACCTGGTATTGCATCTGCAACCTTGACCTATTAGGACAACACTAACAACTGAATGGAGTACTGGGCCAGGGCAAGAGAACTTTTTTTTTGAATAAATATTAGAACAATTGAAAATTTGAAGAAAATTTGATTTCATTTGCAAAAATAACTAATAGTAAATAAAATCCACCTCAAATCTGAAAGAGAGACAATTTTTAAAATTTGGAAAAGGGAGTAAAAATTAAAAAGGAGAAATTGATATATTGATGACATAAAGTGAAAATTTAATATAGCTTATTTTGGTGAAAATAATGACTGAAAATACCTGGTAAAATGACTTGACAGTTTAAGTCATAAGAATTAGTTTGAAGCATATTTTAATGAATTACTGAAAAGGGGAAAAATGGATATTAAAAACTAAGAAGAAGAAAGTGAAGACCATAACAAGGTAAGTTATTTGATGGACTAAGGAAGAGTATTTACACTTACAGAGACTTCATTAAAATACTGCTACTGAATCCTTACAGACCAGTTGGTAGACTGGTGTTTACCCAGGTGGAAATAACAATAGTGAATATATGAAAGCATTCGGTAATGTAATAACATTGTAAATGAAAACAGCAAAGCACTTTTTGATATGGAGTTGCTGTTAAAGTGATACAATTTATAAATCAATGTCATCTGATATCCTTTGGAAAACAATTTGGCTGAATGTATATATAAACTGTAAAATTACACTTTCTGAGTGTGTACAGGTCTTTCTCCTAAGGAAGTAATTCTGTAGAAAAAAATTAAATAGGTGAATATGTTCATTGCACTGTTTATTAATGATACAAAAAACTGGGAGATACTGGGGGAATAATGAAATTCTGGACTATAATGCAAACAATTAGGACAACATCTATGTGAAAGCATCTGAACTGAAAAGTGTTTGTCTGCTGATTTGTGATTAGAGATATTTAGGGTAGCTCCAGAAGTGAATGTGACACAAATTTTAAGTTATCATTGCAAATGTCTTAAAATAGATGAAGTAGATAATCTTCTACATGATATCAACTTCATATTTATGTATCTATTTCAGTTAGATGCTGGTGTGCCAGAAAAAATAAGCCTCATTTCCAGGGATGAGAAGAGTGTACTTGTGGTGACTTACAGTGACTTAAAGCGTTGCTTTGAAAATACTTTCCAAGAACTGATCGCAGCTGCCAATGGTCAGTTGTAGTATTTGCTAACAGCACGGAGGACACGGCTGAGGAACTTAACCAATAGCAAATTGCACTACAGCTGAACTGTTTTCATCATCTCACTTCATATCTGGGAAACAAACAGAAGATGAACAAAGCTGCTTGCATTTCAGTCAGGTACACTGTTGCTTGAAAGGAAGAATGTTTCAATCATCCTAGAGCTGTGGCTGCCACTGGGGCCATATCTGTGAAATTTATTTTAGATTAAGGAGCACCATTAAGTGAATGATGTTCCAGCTTTGGTTTTTTCCACTTGTATATGCACTAATTTTAATTTTTTAAAGAATTTTTTTCTGATCTTTGAACTTTTGCCACATTGTATACTTATTAAGGGAATCTATTTGCAAGGACATTTTTGGGAAACGATGCAGGGCAGCATTTTTGTCACTGAGGATTGCAGAATTTGCTCTTTTAGGGATGGGTTGCCCTGAATAATGTAATGGACCAGGTAAATAATTTCAGAGAAGTTCAGTATAGTACATAATTCTTGTAAGAGTGTTATATGCAAGCTCTGTATGCCACCCACTGTTAGTGCAGGTTGAAATTGGAGGGGGGGGGATGTTAAAAACACGAGAAATATCAGTAAGATATGAATTTCCCTATTACCTGATTTTAAGTCCTTCCCGTAAGGATTAGAATAACAGTAACCAAAGGAGCACATAGAGCTCTTTGCTTCAAATTCAGAGCTTCTTATGAAAAGGGTTTCCCTGCTAGTCAGATATGTTAACATTTATGCAGTCTTTTTTAAATAGAAAAAAAGAGAAAGAAAGAAATTGTGTTAAAGACCTGAAGTTCAGGAGTATATTGCTTAGCTTCTTTCCAGTTTGCCTTCCCTTTTTTTTTTTTTTTTTTTTTTGGTATAAAGTTCTGTTCTTTGAACTACAGCTTTATTATGGTACTTTACACTGGATACAGACACAGAGACACTGTTCGGAAGAAGAACTAAACACAGCAGTGGTCTGGCATCAAGAGCTTTCTGAAGTTTTACAACCTGAATCTGAAGGGATAACAATCTGCTGTGCCTTTGCAGTCACTGCTTAGCCCAAAGTAATAGTACTTTTGCTAATAACTATGTGGGATATTCCTGAATAAGTCAATCTCAGAAGTTTGGAATTTTCCTCCTCACCTTTCTTAATATTTAGACGTGCAGTTGTCGCCAAACTTGGGTATTCATGGAATTTCTAGCTAATGAAATACTTACACTTTGATACTGAAGACTGCCAAATACATAGGAATTTTCTTTCTTAAAAAACAGTAATGAAGACTTTATCTCCTTTCCCAGCACTGAATGTTTTACTAGCACTGGGTGCTCACCATGCAACTATGAAGAAAATGTGGAAACTCAAAAGATTAGGAAAGACTTCCAAGCACTTGCAACTGATGTTATGGTCTTCAATTTTAATAATTATACATATTTGTAGTTTTCAGAGAAGTTTTTAATATTTCTCTGTCCACTTTTTATAAGCTTTAAAATGATTTTCTCTGCCTTGAGATTTGCATCAAGAAAAAGCACCTCTTTTCACTTGAAAGCTTTGAAGACTATGCTTCTCACGTTGTAAGGAGTGTATTTAGAGTCCACGTGTGGTAGCATCAGTTGTGGAAAAGAAAATCAATGATTGCATTTGATCTGGACGGATTTTTAAAGAACATAATGTTCACTATTCAAAGGATAATTAACATTTGCCACCATGATGTTCTTTTTATGTAAAAGGAACAGGAACTTGGAGACGTTAACATGCAAAAGTCTTTTATCATTAGCTCATGTATTTGAGAAAGAGCAGCTGTCTTTTTATATGTTTTTTGACAAATCATATTGTAATTCTTTTGTACAAAAAAGAACTACTTGTATTCTAGAAGAAATATGAAATGCTTAATTTATAAGCGGGCTGGAGATTTTTCCCAATATTGTTTTCCTTGAAAATGAAAGGAGATCATCTAT
Organism: Noctilio leporinus; assembly: GCA_004026585.1. Classification (NCBI taxonomy): domain Eukaryota; kingdom Metazoa; phylum Chordata; class Mammalia; order Chiroptera; family Noctilionidae; genus Noctilio; species Noctilio leporinus. The sequence goes on along the minus strand of PVIW01001738.1, from coordinate 75,762 downwards.
TTTAGTTCTGGGGTCTGGGAACTTTTTGAAAATTTAATTTGTGGACCAATGTTTTGCAAAAGCTAAGGAAGGGCAGGGGTAAAATAGGGCTTGAATTTCTCATTCTGTATAGACCAGCAAACTTCCCTCTGCAAGGCAGGTTCAAATCACAAACCCAAGAATGTTTGTGTCAAATGCTAGTTTGCTTCAGCCCCTAGTAACCTCAGGACTTGGTTTGACTAGAAAAGGTAGACAGCTGATACATTTTCATGAGTAAATATCATCAGCCTGAAAACAGTTGGTGTCAGGTAATAACATATTTTTTTAAGCTTTGTTTTATATTTATTTTTCATTCAGTTTTTATTGGGAATGGTTTTCAGTAGAACTCTTCTGCTTAGGTGTTTTTTGGGGGAGCCTTCTTTTCCATAGTATAATTCCATTTGAGAGGTTGTCTAAAAGTTAATCTTTTCAATTAATAGGAAGATTTTAACATCTGAAAATAGTCAAATTAAGGATAGAAACTTTCCATACCTTCCTGTTATGATAGATAAAAGCACAGAAAGGACAACCCCTGAAATCATGTAGCACCAGTCATTTCAACATTTTGTACCTATTTTAAATTCTGTTAGTGTATTTACTTCATTGTAAATGTTTTCAAGGGTACCTTTGTATTTTGCATTTTGCTTTTGACCTTGGTTCTGTGATTTGAATGTCACCAACTTCCCTGAAAAGCACCAGTATGTTAAGTTCTAGTGTCATGATCCCAATGTGGGTTATTCATTTTTAATCTTGTTTTCAGTCTCTCCATGTACAGCAATATTTTTAATAAAGAATTACAAAGAGAAAGTTGTTTTTTTTGTTGTTGTTATTGTTACCAATTTATTTTAAAAGATGATTTGTTGAATGATAGGAATTTAAAAGGGTATTTCCTGTGTGTCTTGAAGGAATTTTTAGTCTTTGGGTGAAATGGTAAAAGATTTATTGATTTATCAAGTATCTTTTAGGCCCTGGCTGGTGGCACAGTGGATAAGGTGCTGGCCTGCGAACCCAAAGGTTGCTGGTTAGATTCCTAGCCAGGGCACATAACCAGGTTGCAAGCCAGATCTCCAGCCAGGCCTGTAACTGAAGGCAGGTGAAAGGTAACCATACATTAATGTCTCTCTCCCTTTCTGCCTCTCTCCCTTCCCCTTTCTCTCTAAAAATACTAAAATAAAATAAATCTTTAAAAAAATTATTAAATGCCTACTTGGACTTGTTCTAGGCACCAAACATGCAAATATGAATACTTGTTATTTTTAGAATGTATAGTTGTAACCAAACATGTATATATACTACAGGGCCTACAGTGAAGTGTAGGAGAGAATACCTCGTATGTGAAAGGATGGGAATGATACACGTAGTCTTTTCAGTGCTTACGGTATAGGTGGAGGGTGTCTCTTCCCCCAAGTCCTTCAGAAGCATTATTCAGAAGATTCAGATAAAGAAAATATGACAAGATATAACCTTTGTTGAATCTAGGTACTGAGTGTTTATTGTGGTTTCTTTTTTTCTGTATGTTTGAAATGAAAAGTTGAAAAAATACGGAATGCATAGTGATAAGGAATTTTAGGCATAGGTGAAGGGTAACTTGAGTAAAGAAGGAGGGGTTATTTTCAGCTAAAGGAACTGGTGGGTTTTTAGGATTTCAGAGAAGGGAAAGAATAACTTTTATGTAGAAGGATCTTGAAAAAAAATCAGTGGAATTAGATGCAAATAAAGGGTTCATGGGGAAGAAGAGAAACTAGTTTTCCTATAATTGAGACTGTTTTTAGGGATCTTTTAGGTTTAAATTTCTTAGGAGAAAATATTGAAAATACTGCTGCCATTAGGTGAGTGTTACATCTGATACACTCTGGCAAATAGGGAGATACAAGGGCTTTATTGTTTTCATCTACTATGATCTGAGTGGTCAAAACCTGTAGGGTTTTTTTTTTTTTCCTTCCACTTTTAGCAAGTGGATAGGGATACATCTGTAAAATAATCCTCCTAAATACATGGGGTGAGATGAGAGGGAAGGAAAGAATTTAAAAATGCATATCCTTAAAATTTATTTCAAACATTGCACAATGGTTAAGAAACAAGCTTTTGAGAACAAGACTACCTGAGTTCAACTGTTGGCTCTACCACCTAGAGCTTTGTGATCTTGGGTAAACCACTTACTTGTCCGCTGGCGCAGTTGGATGGATTGAGATTTACTCATTCATTAAATATTTACTGAGTGCTTATTATATGTCAGGCTTTGTTCTAGAAACTCACCCAACAACTCTTGACTACAGCAGACCAAAATAATCTACTTTTATAGAACTTCTAGCAGGAAGAAGACAAAATACTATGTCTAGTACATTAAGAGGAACTAATGGTTATGGAAAGAAAGTAAAGGATGTGGGTAGGGTTGCCAGATTTAGCAAATAAAAATATAGAGCACAAAGTTGAATTTGAATTTTAAATAAGCAGCATGATTTTTTTAGCATAAGTAGGTCTCATGTACTGCACAGGACATAGTTATGTTAAAAACTGGCCATCCTGTGTTTAATCTTGCAACTCTAGATGTGGAGAATATAGTAGTGGTGGTGAGAGAATTTTCAATGCCAGAGCTTGGGTGATAGGGTTTGCTGAGAAGAACTTGAAGCAAACAAGCCAGCAGCCAGGCAGGTATCAGGGGGAGAGTTCAGGAGTATTTGAAGGGTGGCAGGAAGTCCATGTGGCTAGAGTCCACTGAGTCAAAAATGAAGACAGGTAATGAAGGTAGTGTCTTAACAGATGGTTTAAGACCATTTTGGCTTTTATTCCCAGTGAAAGGAGGAAGCTGCAGGATGATTTGGAGCAGAATAATGTGATAGATGTTTAGAAAGGGTCATTCTGGCTTCTGGTTAGGAAACCTGTTGCAGTATTTCAAGTGAAAGATGGGGGGAATTTGGATGAAGGTCACCGCAGTAGGGGGTGGTGTCAAGTGAATGGATTCTGAATATCTTTTAAAGGTAGAGCCCACTAGATACCCTGATTTATTGGCTGTGGAGGAAGAAAGGAAGAGGGAGGTCAAAATGACTTAAGATTGTGGTCCACTACTGACAAGATGGAGGATTGTACTAAATGGGAAGAGACTATTGTAGGAACAAAGGGTTTGGGAGATGGGGACAGGGAGGATGGGGAAGTGAGGAAAGACAATTGGGAATTTGGTCTGGGGCCTGTTAAGTTTGAAATGTTTAGTACACATTTGTTCTGTTTTGGAAATAACTCCAAATTTAATGTCAAAAAACAACCATTTTATTATCCTCAGGGATTCTGTGGGTCAACAGAATGGGCAGGGCACAGCTGGATGGCTTCTTTATTTTATTATGTTTGGGGCCTTAGCTGGGAAAATTCCAATGGTCAGGGGCTGAAATCATCTGATCCAGCACCTGAACTGAGTGACTTGAAGGCTGGGCCCAGCTGTCAGTGGGAGCACCTACTAGGCCTCTTCATGTGGCCTCAGCTCATCCAGGCATGGTGACTGGATCTCTAGTGGGAGCTCTTGGAGGATAAGCATATAAGAGACTGTGGAAAATGCATGACTTCTTTATCCTCACTGAAGGACATGCTTATGATTTTAGAGAGTGGGGGATTCAGGGGAGGAGAGAGGGGAACAGAAACATCAATTGATTGCCTCTTGTACGTGTTCCGACCAGGACCAAACCCACAACCTTTCAGGTTATGTCATGACGTTCCAACCAACTGAGCCACACTAGCCAGGGTGCGTGAATTTTGGTCCTGGCTTCTGAGTCATTTAGTGTCACTTTGCCACATTTCGTTGACTACAAGTGAGTCACGAAGCCAGCACCAATTCTGGGGGAAAGTAGTTTAATGGGGAAGTGGCAAGCACTTACTGCCAAAGGTCATGTGGGGTTTGGAAGATGTTGTTTCAGTCCTCTTTAGAAAAAAGCCTGCCATAGCATCCAGAGGAGATGTCAATTTAGCACTTGAATATGCATGACTGAAGTTTAGGGCAGAGATCTGGATCAAACAGGTAACTTCCAAGTCATTGTCATACAGTTGTCATGTAAAGTCCCAGAACTGGTTGAGATCATGTGGACTGAGGAAAGGTCCAAGGGCAGAGTTCTGGGGTAACTGGAACAATGTTCAAAGGTCAGAGAAAAAGAAAACCAGTGTGAGACATCAATGACCAGTGAGTTAGGGAGAAAAGGGTGTGATGTTCTGGGCTCAGAATAAAAAGTTATCAAATTATTGGGTCAAGAAAGACTATGACTGAAAATGGGTCACTGGATTGAGCAATGTGGAGGTCACTGATGACCTGGTGAAGTGCAGTTTCAGTAGGTGACAGTGAACCCTGGTCCAAGGAGGTTTAAAGTGCTTGGAAGGGAAGAATTAGAAACAAGTGTAATCAGTTCTTTCAAGGAACATTACTGCAAAGAGGAATAGAAAAATGGAGTGGCAGCTGGAGGGGGAAAGTAGGGAGGTAAGTGTTTTTGTTTTGTAAGGTAAATGATCCAGTGGAAAAGAGAAACATAGATGGGGGAAGGGAGTGGTCGCCTGCTGGAGCAGTGCCCTGTGTAGATGCGAGTAAGGGATCAAGTGCCCCACTATGTGTTTTGAGTTGGTCACCAAGAGGGAAGGCAGTGTGAGCACAGATGCTGTAGGAGATTTTTGAAGTTTTCTTTTGATTACTTCAACTTTCCCATTGACATGAAAGGGAATATATAAGGGAGGACCCTCAAAATGGAATTTATTTATTAAAAACTGTGTATTACATGTTTAAACTTCGATAACCTTCAAGGTACTCTATTTGATGTAATACACCTATTAAGAGTTTTTTCCAGGCCCTGGCTGGTAGCACAGTGGTTAAGGCGCCGGCCTGTGAACCCAAAGGTCACAGGTTCGATTCCCCAGCCAGGGCACATAACCGGGTTGCAAGCCAGGTCTCCTGTCAGGTCTGTGGCTGGAGGCAGGTGAAACACAACCATACATTGATGTCTCTCTCCCTCTCTGCCTTTCTCCCTTCCCCTCTTTCTAAAAATAATGAAATAAAATCTTTAAAAAAAAAAAATTTTTTTTTTTCCACTGCTCAAAACAGTTTTTGAACTCATCATTTTTTATGCCTTTTTAGTAGTTTTGCAGTTTTTTTGTTTTATTTCTTCCATGTTGGCAAAACATTTCCCTTTGGGGACTTTTTTCATCCAGAGAAACAAAAATAAGTTGCTCAGGGTGAGATTGGGTAAATAGGGAGGGTGGGACACAGGAATCCTGCCACCTCTGGTCAAGAACTATTGAACAGTCCATGTGCAATGTGGGCAGGTGTGCATGTAATTCATAAAATCGGCAAACACATTGAAAGATTCTTTTAAAAAATTTGCTGAAGCTGAACGCAGCCTCTCACAACAATGCCAGCTGGCACACTGATACAGATGGGTCCCTAGAACACTCACCTAGTTGGGAAAGCCTGAACTACAAGGGGGCCACCCTCCAGAAGATAATTCTGGGATTTTTGTGGGGGGGACCCTCCCTCATGGTACCTATTACATTGGGTGGCTTTGAAAATTAAGTGAGTTTTTTTCTTCTAACGCACTTTAGAATAGTTGCTGGCACATAACGTTAATATAGTCTGAAATTACACCCCTACTTTTAAATTGGGATTTTTAAGATAATCTTTTATTAAATAGCATATACAAATTTGCAAATACGCCTATAGCTCAATGAATTAGCACAAAGTGAACACACCTATGTACCATGCCCAAGTCAAGAAACAACATTAGTGGCATCTACTTAGTTTTTGGTTTGTTTTGCTTTTTTCTTTCTTAAATGTCTTTAGCTCAAAAGAATAGAAAGCTGGTTATCCTTGTGTTGGGACCCAAGATATTTTTGAAAAATTTCCTAATCTATGAAATCCGAAAGTCTGGTAATATGTTTAGCACCAAGGCCTCCAGTAAACCTTACTGGGCCATCCTTCTGCTGGAGGAAAGAAAAAAATCAATTCCCAAGTGAACCGTTAGGTTTCCAGAGTCATGAGAAAATTTCTAAACTATGACATGAGACCAACTCCTTGAGCATTCTTCAGATCATTTGCCTAGATGTGTGACTTTACTCTTATGTTATGAAAACCAATAATATTTTTGAAGAGTTTTTGAAGATAAAAAGCCTCTCACCTTTTTTAGTTAACCACATATTTACTCAGATTAGTCATTTACTCTTTTATTTTTTACTTACTGCCTTTGTCCCAAAGAAAGCAGGTCTGTTTTCCCTTAACAGTGTCTCTCCACTCCAGTTTCCTATGGTACTGGGAAGATGATGGTTCGACCACTTTCTAAGACAATGTGTTGGTCACCTTTTCTATTGACAGTGATTGTCTGAATTGTTTCTTTAGTTTACTAAGATTTAGCCCACAAAACGAAATTGAAGAATACTTAGCTAGTATACTTTTTTCTTCTTGTCTTGTGTGGTTTCCTGCACACAACCTCTAATACACAACACACACATGTGTGGGCGCACGCACACACCCCGCAATTATGGTAATTGGTTATTAGCTGAAAATTGGTGTTTAGGAAACCCTGCCTCTTTTTAAATTGAAGGCACTTTCATCTGCAGCCAGCACTCAGTCCGTACATTTTACTTGTGATCTTACTCATTTTAGTGTTTAGTTTTCTAGGCAGCCTGCCTACTTGAGTTTTATTTTATTGTTACAAGCAGCCATTTTGTAATGTGAAGAGAAGGCTCATTGCCCTGTTGAGCAGCGCTTGCCTTAGCTTCTGTGTGCTGTGTTTAATGATTGGTATTTTAAGAGTTCTTCCAGAAACCAGTTCCCCACCCCTGGGGAAAACTATGACGCCTGTTCTCTGTTATAAGCAAATCAGGAAGAAAATACTTCGATGTTTTTGGAAGTTAACTTTATTATATGAAGGTAGTGTACAAAATACATTCATAGTGACTAGAGATATAGGACCAAATTATGTCTTAATATATCTGCAGCATACATTCTTGGTTTGTATAAAAGTAGTTTTAAAATTCCAGTTTCCTTAAATAGTTCTGCACAAAACATACACACACGTATATATACACACGTAGTTACTACCATGTCAAAGATACGTTCCTTCTTTAATCAACCAAAAGGGGCTGGCAAATGTCTGTTTTATGTTTGACATTCTTACAGGCTGGGAAACAAGATACAACTAGAAGATGTAAGTAACGTTCTTCAGGATTTGGATGAGTATGTTGCATGGGCTCAAACGATAAAAGTCTGAGCATCATTTCTTAGACTGACTAGATCTACACTCCCATGTGGTCTGCCCCCTTCCACCTGCGCTGTTACACGCATGTTATTTCACAAATCCTGAACGGAGTGCTGCTGCTTTTCTGTCAGTGCCAACCAGTTCTGTCATAAGTAACAAATGATTTTCACAATACCATCAATGTTTTAATTTTCAGTGCTGTTGTCATGAACTCTGCTGTGGCAAGCATCTTGCAACTACATTCACTAATGTTACTGCGAGCTGCCATTTTCCTTCTATCAAGACTCCAAGTGGGAGCTGTTTTTGAGGGATGGACCCATGTAGGCTGCAAACCCGAGTCTTTCAGGAAACTGAACAGTTCTGATCAATTGTTTTGGTAAAATGGTATTACTAAGGTTTCAATGATTAAGAAGGAGATTATTGAAATCAGGAAATTAGATATAGGTAAGGCTTTTCTAGGTGTTCACTAAATTGCTGGATCCTTACCTGGTTTGAAAAAACTAGAAAATCGATGGAGGTCTTTTATCTTCCCTTTGTTTAGCCTCCTCTTGCTTTCCTGGTTTGCACTGTCACCAGTTGTCCCAGGTGCTTTTGTGCAGGTGAGGAAGAGGAAGACCAAAGCTTTCCCCCTCTGGCCTTAGCCCGATGCTGTTTGGACTTGGCTGTGGGGCGAGGGGTGGACGCCTCCACAGCAGAGCTCCCTTTGGAGAGTCTGGGGATGTGATGAATCCCCATCTCTTCACGCAAAGAGCCTTGAAACAAGACTAGACAGGGGAAGGTCTCTTTCATTACCTACATTTCATGTTCTAGAGTTAAGTTACACGCGTCAGGAGAACCATAGCTTCTTGACTGGAAACAGCATTTCACAGTCCCCTGCCAGCTCTGACTGGCCCCAAACATCCTAAATACTGAGCATCAAACAGAACCAACCAGAGACTCAGGGCCCTCTGACCCTTGAAGGCAGGCACTGTGTGTGCCTTGTTCCCTGTTGCCATCCTCCTCCCACCAAGGCAGGGTTCAAAGCAGATGAAAAGAGGCTTTTCTCCTACAGATCACTGCTTAGTGTTCTTGAGTCCCGATTCTAGAAATGCCTTACATATCTTTTCTCAAGGAGCATAAAGTGCTTAATAAGCTGTGGTTAATGCTCTACCACATCTTCCCAGAAGACGAACTGGACAGTGAACTCCCTGTTCAATTTAAAAAACAAAACCATGACTGACTCCTGTCCTTAGGCGCCCAACTGTTTCAGTGGGTTGGATTGGTTGGTAAAGAGGGGCTTGCACCCTGCCTTATCTTTTTTCTTTCTTCCACCCTAGTTTATAGAGAAAGCCCTTTAAAAGATGGCACTTTCATTCTCAGCTTCCTTTTACAGCCGTACAAAACAGGTTAATATGAAACACTGACAAGTGTCTGAGTAATATCAGATCTGATATTACTCTTTAAAATGGCCCCTCGGATACCCGTAATGGGCCAGTCATTCCAGTTAGTCACTACGAGCAGTGTGCTGTATACCCTGAACTAACGTGCCAGCGCGGCTCGGTAAGGGTTCAGTGTCTTGCCAACGGGGCCAGTGGTATGGGCTCAGCTTTGAGCACCACCTTCAGTGCTAGAATAAAATGGGCCATGTATAGGAATGGATAAAGAACCAGTCCTCTAGCTAGTGTTGCAAACTTTGTTGTTCCAAAAAAATGTTTGTCCTTTCCTTGCCTCTCAGCATCAGAAAAGGCCCCCTTATCCCTCTATTCTTTTGGCTTCTCAAACGGGGCAGGGCAGGGCAGGTCAGGGTGTGGGAAGCCCTCTTCTACTCCTGTATGGAGAGCTCAAACTGTCCTTTCTCACGCCCTGTCCTCTTTTTTTTCTTCATTTTGCCCTTCTTTTTTTCTCCTTGCATGTCCTATCTGCTGGGGGCCGGAGACATTCCTTCGGCCAGCTTGCTCCAGTCTGGCCTCTGTGGTCATTGTGTCTCCTGAGTCATCCACGCCCTGAGGCCTGAGGGGAAAGAGCAGGGGCTCTGGGCTTGATTTTCTCTGACACGCTGAGTAATGTGAGGGTTTAGCAGTAGTGGCCTTCACTTGTCATTATTACTCTATCTGGGGTTACATTCTTGTTAGTCAAGAGAAAAAAGCACTATTAAAAAATCACAAAAAGTATGTGGCCCCTATGGAAAGGCACAGGTATAAATGTACATATGAGTAATACTGTCAAAAGCTTGTTTTCTCAAGAGTATAAATACACATGTGGTTGTAGACATCAGGCTACGTGTCGTGTCACACTTCAGACAGGCGGGGTGGAATATAAGACCACCGAGTTGTAGTCTGGGGGTGGAGAGCAGCACCCGACCTTCTTATCCAGCTCAGGGTCGTCGCAGGTAAACCTGCGTGTGCCTCTGTGGACGCGCCCGCAGCCCGCTCTGCAGAATGTAGACCTGGTGAGGTCAGAAAGCCCCGACTCCTTGCTCTTACTGGTCACCCTCAAGCTAAAGGAAAAAGAAAAACATCAAATGTACAAACTCGGTTTCTTGAAATCACACACAAGTCTACTCTTTCTCAGCGTATCATTTGCCCAAACTGTCCTAGAGTTGATGACTGTTGAATCCCTTCTCAGACTCAGGTCAGACTCTCTGTTCTGGAGGGTCACGCTGTCCCTGTACTACCAGCTGCATGTCGCCGGGCGGAAGGATGCGTTCTGCTGGCTGGGGGGTTGCACTGTGTGATGAGATCATGCAGATCTGGAATTCCAGGAGGAGAGTAACTCCCAGGGCTTGGGGATAGGTCTCCTCCACTCTTGGCTTAATTAGCTACAGTGGGAGGCTGAGGAATGCTCCCCAAAATATTGATGCATATCCCTGGGATCTGTGAATATCACCTTATATGGCAAGAGAGTGATTAAGCTGAGGATCTTAAGGGGAGGAGCTGAGTCTGAAATGATCCAGGTGGACCCAAAGTACAGTCAACTGTATCCTTATGAAAGAAGCAGAGGGAAATTTACAACCAGAGTCAGGAGGAGGCGAGGTGAAGGTGGAGCAGAGAAACGGCCACAAGCCGAATGCCCGGGCTACCAGAAGCTGGAAGAGTCAAGGAATGAATTCTCCCCCAGAGCCTCGAACACCTTGATCTGCAAGAGAGTCCATTTCTCATCTTAAGCTCCAAGGTTTGTGGTCATCTGTTACAGTGGTCTCAAGAAACTAATGGAGCATTGTACAAAAAATTAGTTTTCTCCTTATGTTTGCTTTCTAGAAGAGAAAACTGCAAGTTATGGGATTGTGTATCACTGACAAGGCTCAATGGTGAAAAACCTGCTTCTGAGTTCCACACATTATGTCCAACCTAAGCAGACACAGGAAGAAAAGCTTCGCTTTCCTTTTGTATTTGTTAAACCATTTTCTTTCATGGCTGGGATGAAGATGAAAGGACCTTGTGCGCCACTGCTTGGTCGGGTGGGTTCTGGTCTAGCAACATGTCAAGCATCTGCCCCCTGTTCTGTATTTTCAGTCCCAAAAGATGCAGATAATGGTGTTCCTTCCTTTATAAAGATCTAGATAAACGTGGCCACACATAGGCTAGCATTCCAAAGTAGGAAACAACAGACCATGGTATCCTACCCCACCCCCACTCCTCATGGGTGTCCTCCAATTTGTTGTGTCCTCATTACACTGGGGGCACGCAGCTCCGGCACTGTTACTGTGCTCGTGGGGAAGCAAACAGCTGTGCAGATGTTTGCCTGGACATGTCCCTCCGCAGTGAAGCTGCTGTGGTTGATGAACTCTGTCACCCATAGGCATTAGCTGCCCCTCGTTGATTTAGATCAGGACCAGCAAACATAGCCTGTGGGCTGGTCACCTGTTTGTTTCTGCTTTTGTTTTAAATGACAGCTTCGTAGAGATGTGATTGGCATACTCTACAATTCACCTAAAGTGTACAATAGTTTTTAGTATATTCACAGATGGCACAGTGATAACTATAGTCAATTTTAGAAGATTTTCATCATCCCCACAAACCTATGCATGCCCATTAGTGACCCCTCACCCCAGCCACTGATCTGCTTTCCATTTATTTAGATTTGCCTGTCTTGGGCATTTCTTATACATGGGCTCCTATAGTATGTGGTATTCTATGAATGGTTTCTTTTTCTTAACAATGTTTTCGGGGTTCATCCATGTTGTGGCATGTATCAGTACTTCATACTTTTTTTTAAATTATTTTGTTGTTTGTGCTATCATAGTTGTTTCAGTTTTTCCCTTTCTGTCCCCCCACACCCAGCCCCTCCAACTACTTCATACTTTTTATTGTCAAGTAATATTCTATTGTATGGATAATGCTGCATTTTATTTATCCATTCAGAGCATCTAAGTTGTTTCTATTTTGGGTTATTATGAATAATGCTGCTGTGAACATTGGTGTACAACTTTTTGTATGGATATAGTTTTCATGGCTGTTGGGTGTATACTAAAGAATGGAATGGCTGGGTTAGAGATTAACTCTACTTAACATTTTGAGAAACTTTCAACAGTGGTTGCGTCATTTTACATTCCCACCAGCTGTGCACAAGGATTCTAATTTCTCCACATCTTCTCCAAGACAGTGTATGATTCTAGCCATCCTAGTGGTATGAAGTGATATCTCATTGTGGTTTTGCTTTGCACATCCCTGGTGACTAATGATGCTAAGCATCATTTCATGTGCTCGTTGGCCAGGGCCATCTGTTTTTGAAGTTTATTGGAACACAGCCATTCCCCCTTGCTTATGTACTGTGGGCCTACTTGTACGCTACGGTGGCAGAGCGGGGTCTTTGTTTACTCTCTGGCCCCAGAGAAAGATGAAAGAGGAGCAGGTTCTGCCTGTGGGTGAGATGGGCAGGCACTGGAACCTGGAAAGGAAGGAACGCCTGACAGGCCCACCCTTTTCCCTGCCCAGTGCTGTGCCTGGTAGTGACTGGCAGAGAAGCCGAAGTGACCGGAGCTAGTGGAGCACAAAGCAAGGGCAGAAGCAATTTTGAAAGCAGCTGTCACTGGCCACTGTATGCAAGGAGGAGTGCCAGGATCAAACAGGAAGCAAGCCCTCCTTTGAAGAGTTGAGTCCTCAGGATGGCCTGTCTTAACTGGGAAACAGAACTATGACCCTCCTGGAACAGATGCCTCCGGCCCTGGTATAATAACGGGTGTGAGTTCTCTCTCCTCACCCCACAGCCTGTCTGATGTTTGCTCTGTTCACAGTTAGGCAGATCACGCTCCTTTCCCTGTGTTTCGTGTGTTTGCACTGCTTGCCTTTGCTGGAGTTTTCTGCGTATTTTCTGCCCATTGTCTCTTCTGAAGCCCCAGTTTTTCTTTCCAGCGCTTAGTGCTCATATGTCTAATTTTATGTCCTTCTTGCCCTTCCAAGGGAAAAACTATTTTTCTGTACTGCCTGAACACTGTAGGCAGTGTTACTGTAGTACAGGAGGGCGAATAGCTCTCAAATATCCCCATTAAACCATCTTCCCAACATCTTTCTTCATCTTCCCATCAACTGATCACAGGAAAGACACCCTTACTCAGTCTTCAGTGAGGCCTTGGGTTTGCTTTCAGCCCAGGTGAAGCGTTTCAGCAAAGGGGGAGCCAGCAGAGTGCTACTGTCCACCTGGTAATCCTGGTGGGAAGAAGGACAGAGGTTACAGTTCTTGCTTGGCCCAGGGGTTTCATACCAAACCTCGGGGAGGACAAGGGGATGCCCATCTATCTACATGTCACTCCAGCCTGTGTTTTCACCTTCCATAATCCCCGCCCATTAAAACAAAGCATCTTCTCCATGTTGGTAAGTCTAAACTTTGTCAGTTGCAAGAAATACCTATTCTAAGTGGCTTTGAGGCCCTTCTTCCTAAAGGTGGAGAAAATAAAAGGGGAACTGCAGGTAACAGAAGAGCATTTTTCATAATGAACTTTTCTGCAAATTATCACATCAATATATGAGATCTGTCTGGAAAAAGTCCAACCGTAGTTAATATAATGACTAGTTTGCACCGCATCAATGTAACCTGGCAGCCACCGGCAGCCACTGGAGTGTGCCTGAGTGAACAATGATGACTTCACTGTACTAGTCAGTGGGGGTGGTAGACAACAGTGAGTGAGTATGCATTCTGCACGGCTGTCACATTCAAAATGACTGAGTAGAGCAATGAATCTGCATCAGATTTTGCGTTAAGCTTGAATATTCCTCTGAAGAAACGATTTGGATGATTCAGAAGGCCACAGCTCTGGGCAACTGGTGATTGGCAGCTTCATCATGACAACATGCCTGCTCATGCATCACATCTGGTGCAGAGTTTTTTTGGCAAAACATCGAATCACCCAGGTGACTCAGCCCCACAATAGCCCAGATTTGGCACCCTGTGACTTGTGACTTTTTCCAAAACTAAAACCACCTTGAAAAGAGAAGAGACTTCAGACTGTTGATGGGATTCAAGAAAATACACTGGAGCAGTTGATGGCAATTGGGAGAACTGTGTGAGATCCCAAGGTGTCTGTTTTAAAGGGGACAGAGGTGGCATTGCCCTATGTACCATGTTTCTTATATCTTGTATATTCTTCAAGAAATGTCTCTTGTTTTTCCTAGTACATGGCTGGATATTTTCTGTACAGACTTGTGTCAAAATTAATTCTGGGGGGATGATTTTTGGCTATGAGAATGCTGTTAATTGGTGGCCATGATATGCAGAAATTCTGAGGAATTATAAAGGCATGGCTTATTATTTTTTTCTTGAAGATTCTGTGGAATTTTCAGGCCCTTCTTGGTCATGATTTCCAATTCAATTTCCTTGCTGGTTCATCTTTAGCATCGAGTTTATACAGACTTCTCATTACTCTGTTAATACACCATTTCTAGTAAGTAGATCCCATACTTTTCCCTGTCACCCTTAGAACCTGTTGCTAGGCTGTATTCATGTCCTTAACTGTCAGTAGCCAGGCCTGAACCAGCACAGAAGCTGCTGTAGTTCCCCACTGGGTGAGGGCAGGGAGAGTAGGATCTGGTGAAATCCTCCATGTTTGCTCAGTATCATTTCCCTGGACCTAAAACCTATGTTAGGTTTTGTCTAATGCAGATAAAGATGCTAGAAGGGCTACAAAATAGTCAAAATCCTAAAAAGAGTCCCGATCGCATGGGAACAGGGAGAGAATGTCAGAACACCTATGTTAGAAACTAAGCAGCAAAACAAAATTTCCAGCTACTTTTCCTTTGTATTCTGGGCTTATTTGTAATGTTTTTAAATGTTGAAATCATTGATTCCTCTTTACCTGGTTTGTTTGGAGAGGTTTTGCTAGGTTTTTTGTGTGGTTTGTTTGTTTTAATGGTGACTGTGCTTTGTCTCAAGGCCACACACTCTGTGGTCATTACCTGCCCACTGTGGGACATGGTCATCACCAGCACTTCTCAAACTTCAATGTGCATGTGAGTTCCCCGGGGATCGTGTGACAGTGCAGATGGCTGACTCGGTGAGTGTGACTGGTCCTGGCAGCCAGCATTGGTAGCCCACTTGGTGGCCGTAGTGTGTTCCTGGAGGTCACACTGTGCGGGTAAGAGTCTGTGAGGCCACAGGGGTACACATGCCCAGCACTCCCTCTTCTCTCCTATACTTGCTCAGCCCCAGACCCCACAGCATTCAAGAGACAAATTGGTTGAGCTCTCCTGTGTGCCAAGCAGCATAGATTGCTCCTCCCAGGGTGTCTAGGTAGGAAAATGCTATTCAGCCTCTGAACCTTAGTAGGAAGCACCACAGGTCCAGGCAGACTTCTTCCAGTGTCACAGGCTACTCTTCAGAGAGAGTTCTGTGTCACATCACAAAGGCCCAGCCACTCAACTCTTGTGAGTGCCTCTGTCGCTCTGAAAGTAGGGTTCCATCACTGAAGCCAAGATGCTTACAAACACACAATGAAGTTTCCTAAGGGACTAAATTATGACCAGGCAAGGACTTGGATCCTGAAGTGAATTCTGGGTCATCTTCAGACTATGAAATTATCTGCTTTCAAATGAGCTCTGTATAACTGTGTTGTTGTGAATCCCCCTGAACTGCCATTCCAGCCGCCTCTGGCCCACATTGACCAGGAGCCCCCAGATTACTGGGGTTTGTGTTTTGGATGGAGTATGGCCAAAGGCATTGCCAGGGTACATTGAGAAGGCTAATTCCATTACTTACATCAAGCAGGGAGATGACATTTGATGAAAGTTCTTCAAAGGTTTTGATTCTTTCCAGACTTATGAAATTGAAAGTATTTACATATCTAATGAAGAAGCAGAAAGAACAATCAAGACAGGACAATGCATCCAGCTTTGATTAGTCAGGAGACCATGGGCACCATATCCCAGCAAAGATGACCTTACTCCTTAGACGCGAGTTCCCCTGGGGTCCTGACAGTGTTGCTGCTTCTCCCAGTAGTGGGTAGGCTGCTGGCCCCTTGTGGAATCAGAAAATGGGAGGCCTAGAAGGGAGCTGAGTCATCATCTAGGCTAAACACTCATTACAAAGGAGGGGAAATAATGTCCAGAGAAGTGATGTGACTTTATCATGTAGCTGCCTACTTCTAAAAGAACATAAACGAATAAATGAAATGACCCGTTAAGGTCACACAGCTGATTTAATGACACATTTGAGTACTAGAGCTAGTGTTGTATATTCTGTTCTGTGCTACAGATTGGGAGAAATGGGTAATATTTGTGTGATGTGCCCATAGTACCACCTGACCTTATGTTGATGATCCATTAGGAAGGACTGTCAGCTATCCACTATATGGTTACTCATAAGACACATTTCCAGCATGATACCTGGTCACCACCTGCAAGGCCCAGTTTCTTAGGTAAGCTCTGTAGTGGGCCTAAAGCTAAGCAACATACTGGAAGGGCCCAAATAACTTTCACACTGCCCCCCCCCCCCATCCCTGACCCAACCAGACCCTGCCAGCTTATTTAATCCAAGCTATTTGCTCATCTTTGAAAAAAAGATGACTCATCTGTCTCAGCTTATTGTGCTGGTTGTGAAATATGAGCAGTGCCACTGACCTATATTACCCAATATTGCAAATCTGGGCTGGCCTTGGGGCTTCTATGCTGCCAGTTTTTTCAGACTGTGCGGCTCTTCCCAGTACCTTCCCTGATCCCATGCCAAGTTTGGCTGAACTGAGGGCAGAGTCCTAGGGTTTTGTCTAATGCAGATAAAGATGCTAGAAGGGCTACAAAACAGTCAAAATCCTAAAAAGAGTCCCGATTGCATGGGAACAGGGAGAGAATGTCAGAACACCTATGTTAGAAACTCTCTCCTGCCCCTTTCTAGGCACACAGTTTTGGCAAGATATTTTCCCTGGAGCCATAATGTCCCCACCCGTACAACACAAATAACAATATTTCCTTCATAGGATTATTTTTGAGCATTCAAGGAGTTGATATACACAGAAAGCCTAGCCCAGTGCCAATCCACACACAGCATATGTCTGTGTGACCATTAGTACCGAGTATGCATGATACATGTATAGCCACTACTATGGAGGTGTTATACATGTGTAATCATTAGTACTAATGTGTGATACATGTATAACAATTAGTAACGACATGTGTGCCATATGTGTAACAGTACTGAATGTGTGCAATAGACATGAAAAAGTCAATGTCATTGAAAAAAATGATAGAAGAATTATTCTAGAATAAGAGACTAAAGGAACTAAAGAAAATAAAGAAGATAAGATGTAAAAGACATTTGGGGAAATCTGAATATTTAACAATATTAAAGTATTATCGATTTCTTTGGTGTGATCTCTTTGGTGTGATTACACAGGAGATGCTTCATGAAAAAAAACACACACAGAGACTATGTATATGTAGATATATTGGTATGAATATAGAGAAAATGGCACTTAACTAAAGTTAAATTTAGGAGGCGCAGTTTTTTGTATGTTTGAAAATATTATAAAGTTGGGGGGGAAAGGGAAATCTTACCTGACATTATCAGAACTGCCTGAATTCAACCTTGGAGCTGAAATATCTTCCTTGAAGAAGTCCTCAGGGAAGGCAGGAGTTGAGTATGTGAACCCACTATTTCCTGTCAGTATGGCATTTAGTGGGATATAGTCTTTACCATCCTAAAATACCAAAGATCAAGCTCTAAGTGCAGCAATTTCTCCTTCAGCCTAATTCTGTGAAACATTATGTCAGCTTCAACGATGTCATTTCCACAGTCTTAGTGTGTGCAACTTCACACGTACACACATGCACACGTGAACATGCACACACACACACATACACTTTTTATTTTTTACAGCTGATCATGCTATTAAAACACCTCCTTCACTTATACTCAAAGTTACCTGGCTTCAGATATTCTAGATAAATTTAGCTTTACCTTCTGTACATTTGCTTGAAGCAGATCGCCAAGTTTTTCCACAAGTTCTGCAAACCTTGGCCTTTCTCTGGGGTCTCTGTGCCAGCAGTCCAGCATGATCTGATAGCTGTCAGGTGGGAGAACAACAGAAATGGCTGCCGATCAGGGGAATTACACAGACTGTCCTCCATGTCATGTCAGCAAAGTGATGGGTGTTGTCATACATATAAAGATTATGCTTTTTGTATATCTGCCTGCATTTGTAGATTTGGGTATATAGCACCAACACATAAGTGGTGGTTTGGGTCTGGTCCTGCCGGGAGTGGAAAATATGTCTACAAGGGCAGACTAATGAACCACCCTCCAGAACCCATCCCTGACCCAGAGCTATTTGGAAAGTAAAAACTGTTCACTTGCAGTTAGATCTGAAATGTTGTACTTCTCTCACAGCCAAAAGCAAGACAATGTTCTTGAAGATAAAAAGTTAACATTGACACAGATATTCGTGGGTACATAGTTTGCAGCATTCAGTTCATTCTTGGGCTGTCACAGAAGTTGGCATGTGGCATTTCCAAGTCCTCACAGCTCCACTACTGAGCTCAGCAGTAAAGACTGATGGCAAAGGCCCTGTGTATGGGACTCACATTACCTGAAGTGTGAGCATATCCCTGGGCTATGTGCAAGGTCCTTGTACATATGTAGCTGTTTCCCCCTGACCCCATGTCAGCATTCAAAGCTGCCTCTACAAACTGGCTTCCTACCACTTAAGGCTAAAAATACAGGCTGGGCTTCTGGACATGAAAATGTTTGTCTAAATATTACAGAAGCTGAATCTTGTCCTGGGATTTCCATGTCAGCAGGCTGTTCTGCAATTCTTCTCCTCTCTTGGTTGTGTCTGCAGGGAGTATAGGCCTCTACCTGCCCCTCTTAACAAAACCCTAGTAGTCTGCACACACTGGCTTAAGGATTTAGTCTCCTTGGGTTCTTTGCTCTGCTCAAGAGATGCTTATTGTAAGTAATCTCTTCTCTCAGAAGGTCATCTGGACTAGAGAGGATTCTGACTGCATAGAATCAAAATCTGAAACGGAAGACTTCTGGTCAAGATAGAGGCGCAGGTAAACATGGCTCACCTCCTTGCAAAACCACAGCAAAAATTACAACTAGACTTCAAAACAAATATTGCCCAGAATCATCAGAAAATCAAGCTGTATGGAAGTCCAACAACCAAGTAAAGAAGTTATCTTCATCCAGATGGGTAGAGGTGTGGAGACTGAGATGGGGAACAGGTGATCCCACACCCCATGTGTTGGATAAAAATCAGGAGGAATACCTCAGCAGTGAGAAATCCCAGCCCCACACCAGACCACCCAGCCCAGGGTTCCAGGACCAGGAAGATAAGTCCTCATAACTTCTGGCTGTAAAAATCAGTGGGGGTTGGGGCTGTGAAAGAAACTGCAATAGTCTGAGGAGTCTCCTCTTAAAGGGTCTGCAATGGACTTAGGACTTACACAGACTCACTCCCTCTAGGCTTCAGCACCAGGGCAGCAACTGAAAGGGCACCAGTGGCATCCAGGGAGAAACTGAAGTGTCTGACATCAGGGTGAGTGTCAGGGGATAGCTTCTTCCCAGACAAAACTTCATAGGCCAGGCAGGGGCATTGCCCCCTTTCTGAGCCCTCCTCCACACAGAGCCACAGAGTGGCAACACCATATCCGAGGCTCCATCCACCTGGTCACATGGGTTGCCCTTCCCTGGTGATTACTTAAGGCTCCTCCCCATTCAATTTACAGGTGTGCTTTTCTACAAAAGAACATGTCATTAAGACAAGGAATCAAAGCAGCTCTAACTAATACACAGAAACAAACACCAGGAGGCTGCCAAAATGAGGAGACAAATATAGCCCCAATGAAAGAATAAAACAAAAATTCAGAAAAAGAATTAAACAAAATGGAGATAAGCAATATATTAGATATGGAGTTCAGAACACTGATTATTAGGATGCTGAGGGAACTTATTGGGAACTTCAAAAGCATAAAAAAGACTCAAGCAGAAATGAAGGTTACACTAAGTGAAATACAGGGAACCAACAGTGGAATGGATGAAGTTGAGAATCAAATCAATGACATAAGGAATGAAAAACAACCTATCAGAACAACAAAAATAAAAAGGATCCAAGAAAACAAGGATAGGCTAAGAAGCCTCTAGGACAATTTAAATGTACCAACATCCAAGTCAGAGGGGTGCCAGAAGGATAAGAAGAGAGCAAGAAATTGAAAACTTATTTGAGAAAATAATGAAGAAAACTTCCCTGATTATTTCTAAGACATACAAATTCAGGAAGCACATACAGTCCCAAACTAGCTAGATCCAAAGAGGACCACACCAAGACATATCATAATTAAAATGCCAAAGGTTAAAGAAAAAGAGAGAATCATAAAAGCAATGAGAGAAAACAAGAGCTACCTACAAAAGGGTTCGCATAAGACTATCAGCTGATTTCTCAAAAGAAACTTTGTAGTCCAGAAAGGATGGGCAAGAAGTATTTAAAGTGATGAAAAGCAAGGACCTACAACCCAGATTACACTATCCAGCAAAGTTATCATTTAGAATGGAAGGGCAGATAAAGTGCTTCCCAGACAAAGTTAAGCTAAAGGAATTCATCATCACCAAGCTCTTATTATATGAAATGTTAAAGAAATGTATTTAAGAAAAAGAAGATGATCAAAACTGGACATTAAAATGGCAATAGCCCTGGCTGGCAGCACAGTGGATAAGGCGCCAGCCCGCAAACCCAAAGGTTGCTGGTTCAATTCCCCAGCCAGGGCACAGGTTGCAAGCCAGGTCTCCAAGCCAGGTCCTTAGCTGGAGACAGGTGAAAGGCAACCATACATTGTTGTTTCTCTTCCTCTCTGTCTTTCTCCCTTCCCCTTTCTCACTAAAAATAATAAATAAAATCTTTTTAAAAATAAATAAAAAATAAAATGGCAATAAATTCACAACTGTCAACAACTGAATCTAAAAAACAAACTAAGCAAGCAGGCAGAACAGAAACAGAATCATAGACATGGAGATCATTTTGAAGGTTATCAATTGGGAGAGGAAAGAGGGAGAATAGGAGAAAAGGTGCAAGGATTAAGAAGTCTAAGTTGGTAGGTACATTATAGACAGGGGGTTTTACAAACAATATAGGAAATAGAGTAGCCAAAGAACTTTATACATGACCCATGGACATGAACTAAGGAAGGGATTGCCAGTGGGAATTGGAATTCTGGGTGGTGGGGGACATAGCGGGGAAAATTGGGACAGCCGTAGTAGCATAATCAATTATATATATATCTTTCTTATAAAAAGATTTTATTAATTAGTTTTAGAGAGATGGGCATGGAGGGAGGAAGAAAGGGAGAGAAACATCCATAACCTGGCTATGTTCCCTGACTGGGAATTGAACCAACGACCTTTGAGTTCACAGGCCAGCGCCATTCCACTGAGCCACTAGCCAGGACCTAAGATATATTTTTTAAATATCTGAATGGGCTCAGGATTTGGAACAGGGGGTGGTGGTGGTGGATCTCATGCCATGTGCCTCACCCAGCCCAGGGCCCAGCACATAAGTCAGACTATTTTCAGGGAGGGGAGGGCACCCAAGGAACCCAGTGGCCTCTGACCTCTGCCACTTCCCTGCTGCATGCTTTCAGGTTGTCTCCTAAGGATACCCCTATTTGGTTTGAAAGAATATGAAGTAGCTGGTAAACATAGTAAGAATATAGAAAGATTAAAAGGAGAAAAGGAAAGAATCAGGAGGAAGGTAAAATAGAGATTAGTAGAGTGGAATTACAGATAAAGTTAATATGTAAATTTATATCATGGTTCCCAGGCATCTGGCAAAAGAAAGCACAATCAATTACATGACACATGTGAGCTAGAAGTTCAAAACAAATCAGTTACTTCAAAGAAGGATGGCCATTCCTAGAACTGAAATTGGAAAGGAAGCCCTCCTACACGCTCTCAACATCATTACTATCCAGGTAATGATGACTTTGTGGGAGTGTCTCATACATTGTCTTTTAATGTTGCTCAAAACCTTCACAGCAAAGAATACCATTCAGCAAAAACAACTCTGAGAAGCAAAACAGTGTGATCCAGGTGATGTGCCCTAAGGTTCTGAATTAGCCCAAGGATTCACTTCTAGGTGCCCAGAGGTGTGGTGCACTGTGTGCTCTTTAGATGTTTTCCAGGGCACTAGTCTTTAAAAGCAAGCTTTCCTCATTTGTTACTGAGGTGCTGCTTTCTGACAAGTATCCAGGAGACGGATGTCCGAAGCTTCTGAGTGGGAACAGGAAATCATGAAGATCACTTGTCTGAATCACAAATTCTACGTTTGTCCAAACCTATCGGTCAAGACTCTTCTCAGAAGGTGACTCTATTCTGCCCCACCTGTCTTTCACCCTGTACCTATCCTGCCTAACTCCCAAGGGGGTGTGGAGTGGGTTGTGAGAATTATGAGGGACCTTTGGGGTATGTGGTTTATGGGCCAGTGTTGGGACCACTGCACTGGACTCAATTACAAACAGAGGAGACTGGGAACAAGGATGGGAACTCTAACTCTGGGCCATTGTCTTGCTCTCTGGGAGACTCAGGACAAGGCTGCATGCCCAAGGTCCCTAGCTGTCCCTAACTGTCCCTGACCAATGGTGCCTCTGTGTGAGGGCTTCAGGCACTCATTCAGGCTACCTGGGCCAGCTTGCTGTGACCAAAGATCTGAACTAGCATAAGGCAGACAGTCCATACAACTCTATGTGAATCTCATTTTAAGGTAAGTTTACACATTTTACTCATTTGTTATATGTGCAAAAATGCATGTACCACAGGATCAGGGGGTCACTAGAGAAAAGTCAGATCCCTCACCCAAAGGTGCATGGGCCGTGGCAGAGGCTGGCCTGTTCCCACACGGCTACATTCAAGCCTAATCATCCAAGGCTCCTTTGTCTCTAGCAATAAGCAGATTCTCGGAAGTCACCGGAAGAACATTAAACATAGACCTAAACGACCTATAAAAGGAAGCCAAAGCAAGTAATGTTTGAGCTAAGAAAACAAAAAGGGGGCCTGAGGCAGGAGTACTGGTGAGAGGCCCCAGTTTATCTCAAGCCAGCATCACTTCACAGTGAGCAAGCCTCCGTGGGGACACTGCGGGGATGCGAGTGTGGACAGGCCTCTTCCCGCTTCTCGGTGCCGAAACTAGCAAGAGACACAGCTGCAACTACTGCCATTTGTGTTTTGATTCTTGGTTGCTTACATCTACCTCAAAACTAGAGACAACCAAAAATTCCAGAATATCAAACTGCACTGAAGTCCAACAAACAAATGACAGAAGAAAGAAATACTCATCTAGTCAGGTAGGAGGGGTGGAGTCGGGACACACAGGAAGTGGTTTGGTGAGTGGACTGACA
Organism: Noctilio leporinus; assembly: GCA_004026585.1. Taxonomy (NCBI): domain Eukaryota; kingdom Metazoa; phylum Chordata; class Mammalia; order Chiroptera; family Noctilionidae; genus Noctilio; species Noctilio leporinus. Next base: position 52,742 of record PVIW01001738.1, on the reverse strand, counting down.
GCATGGGTTGGCAGTACAGCAGCTGTGGCAGGAGAGCCGCAGGGGTTGGCTGGCGAAAAGAGCAGTCACAGTAGGGACCCTGCTGAATGCTCCTGAGACCAGACCAGATCACATGGCTCATGGTTCCAGCATCGGAGGAGAAAATAAAGCCACATCACTTCTTCTGACTATGAAAACTGGTGGGGACTGGGTTGGAGGAAAGAACTATTGGTCTCACAGAAGAGTCCATTTGTTTATGGGCCCCCACAGTCTTGAAACATCTGCAGACTCACCCACTCTAGGAACCATGGACAGGACAAAAACTAGAGAGGCACCAGTTCCATATGGGAAGCAGGAAAAGTGCTGGGAAAAGGGACAAGTGCTGAGCAAGAGGCATAGTTCCCTCCCAGATCCCTCCCCCAGGTACAGCACCACAACATGGTGTAACGGGTAGTTCCTCACTGATGAATACTTAAGGCTTCTCCCCACTACAATGTTAACAGGTGTGACAGTTCTACCTAAAAAATAGGCACACAGGAAGAGCCTGTCAAGATGCAGAGACAGACAAATATGACTCAAAAAAAGGAACAACTCAAGGTCCCAGTGGCTGAACTAAATGACGAAGAAATAGCCAGCCAGACAGGTGAACAGATTGCCAGGCCTGACAGATGCAGTTTAAAACGCTGGTAATAAAGACGCTCACAGACTTGACAGATATGCTTGAGAATGGCAGAGCCATAAGGGAAGAAGTGAAGGCGAGGCCAAATGAAACAAAGGAAATACTGTACTCAAAAATCTAATGGTGAAGGGAAGGAAAACAGGGTTCAAATCAATGATTTCGAACATAAGGAAGAAATAAAGAGTCAACCAGTGCAGAAAGTAGAAACAAGAATTGAAAAAAAAGAGGAGAGGCTTAGGAACCTCTGGGACAATTTTAAATGTGACAACATCTGAATCATAGGGATGCCAGAAGGAGAAGAGAAAGGGCAAGAAAATGAGAACTTGTGTGGAAAAAATAATAAAGGAAAACTTCCCAAATGTGGTGATGGAAACAGACATACAAGTCCAGGAAGCACAGAGAGTCCCAAACAAGCTACTTATTTGTTGAAGTAGGGAACCCTACTCCAAGACACATCATAATTAAAATGCTAAAGATTAAAGATAAAGAGGGAATCTTAAAAGCAGCAAGAGAAAAGAAGAGAGTTACCTACAAAGGGGTCCCTATAAGACTATTAGCTGATTTCTCAAAAGAAACTTTGTAGGCAAGAAAGGATAGGCAAGAAGTATTCAAAGTGATGAAAAGCGAAGACCCACAACTAAGATTACTCTATCCAGCAAAGCTATCATTTAGAATGGAAAGGCAGATAAAGTGCTTCCCAGACAAGGTAAAGCTAAAGGAATGCATCATCAACAAGCCCTTCTTATATGAAACATTAAAGGGACTTCCTTAAGAAAAAGAGTATCAAAACTATGAACATTAAAATGGCAACGAACTTACAACTATCAACAACAGAACATAAAAAATAAAAAGGAAAACAAAAACCAAGCAAACAACCAGAGTAGGACCAGACACATAGGTATGGGGATCATTGGAGGTGGGGGGGGGGGAGGTTATCAGCTGGGAGGGGGAAGGGGGCAAAACAGGGAAATGGTGCAGAGATTAAGAAACATAGTTGGTGGGTACAAGATAGACAGGGGGAAGTTAAGAACAATAGAGGAAAGGGTGAAATCAGAGAACTTATGCACACAACTGATGAACATGAACTAAGGGGAGGTGGGACTGTGGGAGGGAATGGTGGCTTGGGTGGAGGGGAACAAAGGGAAAAGAATTTGGGACAACTGTAACAGCATGATCAAATATACAAAAAAATTAAAAGAAAAATGAAAGAAAGAAATGATCACAGCAAACACCAAAGGAAAAGGAAAAAACAACATTAAGCGCTTAGTCCAGTATTGAAAGACATCTGATTAAACAGGCTCTGTGCGGAAAACCAACAGCTGAGCATTAAACAGTTTAACATCACTAAAGTAAACAGGCTTTAATATAGTAAAAGGACACAACCCAACAGCACTCCGTGCAACAAGCTGGGGGTGAGAGGCCTACGGGAAGAACTTCCTGTCTGAGCTATCACCCAAGCTCCCAAGTGCACGCCACTTTAGGCCAAGTTCAGGTCACACAATCCCAATTCTGAGAGCTACACTTCGTCCTTACCCCACATCTTTCAAATGCTGGAGAATGGCTCGAGGTTTGAATTCTGAACTCACATTTCATAAAGCTGCTTACTTTCTAGCATTTCTGAAACAAACCCCTAGAATTCGGAAACATCCTTTTTCTAAGAGCTGCGCGGGATACCAGGGCTACCTGGGAGAAGTTTCTGTGAAGATGAAGGTTTGGTCAAGTCCAAGGGAGCCTTTAGTTCAAAGTTGATATAGCTCTGTAGCTATAAATAATTTTGGACCAGGAGCTGGGTAAGAATTGGAAATAGATCTTGCAGGTATGTAGCACAGTGTTGGGGACTTTGGACTCAGACTGGGTTTGCTTAACTTACTAGCAATATGGCAAATCATTTAGATGTTCTACACTTTGATTTTCTCATCTGTATAATGGAGATAATAACCAGTAACTACTTTATAGGGTTGTTTTAAGCACTAGGAAATTTTATGTATGTTAAAAATGCTAAAAACAGTGTCTGGCACTTTATAAACACTAAATAACAATTAAACATTATTTAATTATGATGCAAGTATTGCTATTACTGTCAGTGATAAATAACTCACTCTTGTAGTTTTCACATTATGTGAAAAGTGAAAGGAACTTTTTTTTTTTAAAGATTTGATTCATTCTTTTTAGAGAGAAGGGCAGGGAGGGAAGGCAGCATCAATGTATGGTTGTCTTTCACCTGCCTCCAACTGGCTGGAGACCTGGCTTGCAACCTGGTTATGTGCCCTGACTGGCAGTCAGTGACCCTTGGGTTCGCAGGCCAGCACCAATCCACTGAGCCACCCCGGCCAGGGTGGAAGGAACTCTTTAATGCAGAGCATGAGTGGGCATATTAGAGAAACCTCTCTTCTAAGGCATGTGAGGTGTATTCCTAATTTAACAGTCCTGGAATCTGGAGAGACCAGCTCAAGGGACTGCCTTCTAAAATTGTCTCCTCTACTACTTATCTGGTGGTGGAGAAATCACTTCACTTCTCAGAGGCTTAGTTTTGTTACTTATTCAAGTCAGATTGTATATCTGCCTGCCTGCTCCTCAAGCTTGCTGGGAACTCCAAATGAGATAGTGTGGAAGAAAACAATTAGAAAACCTAAAATGTAAAGTAATTTTATTTTAAACCACATCTCCTAGCGTTTGCCTGTCTTTCAATGCCTTTAACACCACAACCCCAATGCTGCCCAAGGGCTATTGACCTGCCCCCAGCTCTCAGAAAGGGGCCTTGTCTTCAGCTCCCCCCATCCTCTTTCCTCTCTGCACTAAGGCTGCTCCCTAACTATGTCTTTGCAGGCTCCAGTCCCCTTTCTTTGTCCTGCATCTGACCTAGCCTTGTCTCCAGACCTGAAGGAAAGAGATAACAACCTTGCACTTTGGTCAAGCGTACACTTCCTTCATTCTCTCTGACTCCTCCTCAAAGGCCATCCCAGGGTTTCTGACAGGACCCCATTGTGTGGGTGGGGTGGGGTGGGGTGGGGAGGGCTGCCTGCCGGTTCAGGAAAGGTGGTGCTGCCCTGGGGAGGCCCACGTCCTTGTCAGCAGTTCAACAAAACTGCAAGTGTCATCACATTCCTTCTCAGGACTCAAAGTGCAAAACATCCACAAAGCTGCAGGAAAAAAGAGCGTCCTAGAGAGACAAGCAAGCAGTGAACAATGGAGAAGCCTTCACGCAGAGCCTGTCATCTTCCTGGAGTCACAGGGCTGCACATTGGGAAGCCACCTCAAGAAGAAGCTCCAGACATGGGCACAGATGATTCCTAAACTGAATCTAAAACAGTCTTATTGCCCAAGTAACCTCTGTGGGATATAATGACTAATTCCATCAGGAAATTTCCCTCTTCCCCTCCTATTCCTCTTCTGCTGCATTCCAAAGCAAACCCCCTCACTACTCTTTAGTGAGTAGAGGACGGGTCATAGTGGCTTCTGGCCCTGCACATCTGTGGCTGCTTAGTGCACTGGCTTCCAATTCGTGCGTGAGGATAAGGGCTTACATTCAGTTCCTGAGTGGTTCGTTAAGTGTTGCAGGATTCATCCCTAGCATTGAGTTCCTGACTTCAGTTCTCAGCCAGAGGCCTTGAAAAGTCATGCTAGCGATCAAGAGAGGAAGCAGGTAAGTACGGAGCAAGGACAGTGTGCTTCGCCCCTGGAAAATGTTCCCAGCACATCTGGACCTGATTGAGGCTAAAACTCAACAGAGCATCCCTTGAGGTTTCCCGCTGGGACAAAAGCTGTCAGATGGGGAATGGAGGAGACCAGGGCTCACATTTCAGGAGTTGCGTATTCAGGAGCCCTCATCCTCATGCCTTCCTTCAGGCGACTGCAGAAATCCTCATCCATTTGCACCCCTGGATACGGAGAACCGCCTGTGCCAGAGAGTGGGGGAAAAACAGGGCACGTTATAGCTTCAGGGTACAAAAGATCATGAGGGTAATTCAGTGTCTGTTGCCTCCCTTTAAAGTGATGGTTTAGTAATAAATTCCCAGTGATTGGAATGGATCTTCGTACACGGTACAACCCATACTGAAGCTCAGTGAATCCTAGCTAGTGACACACTTGTGGTTGGTTGATCAGCATCTGATGCCCTCAGGTCATTCCTGTTGTCAGGAGAGAAGGTGTCATCTAAAGGGTCCCTTCCCTCTCCCCACAAGGACTCTAAAGAAATCCCATCAGTCAAGAGGTGAGGGGATTAAGAAGTACAAAAAGGTAGTCACTTTACATTCCATGTAAAGTACAGTGTAAGAAGTAGAGTAGGCGAAGAACCTGTATGCGTGACCCATGGACGTGGGCAATGGTGTGGGAGTGAGGGTGCTGGGTGGAGGGGGAGTGAAGGGGGAAAATCAGGACAACTGTAATAGCATAATCAATAAGATATAATTTTTTTCCCACCCACCCATTCTCCCCAAAGTCAATCCCATCTGTTGTCCATGTCCATGTAAGATATAATTTTTTAAAAAAAGAAAGAAATCTCATCATGAGAGACTCATTTCCTGGGTTAATAACCTTCTTTTTAAAAGACTAAGGGACTTAGAAAAGATCACTTGTGGATTATTCACACTTCTGTGAGAATGACTTCACTTCATGCTTGTAACCTTGGGATCTAGGGCGCCTAGTTGCTGTGACAGTGCTGCCTAAGGAAGAGCGGGGCCTGAGTTCCAGGAGTAGGCTGAACGCAGGGGTTGCCTATGGACAAGAGTCTATGAATCAGAGGGGCCCAGAGGGGCCCAGACTTTGCTTTTTGCTGGTTTTACTGTTTAGGATGCCTGAGTAACTTTTCCTCTTAGGGTTATTCTTGGCTGGGGTAATGGTGAACCAGGCCTCCTAGCCTGCTCTGTTCCAGACCTCGAACCTTGTCTAACTCAGCATTTGTTTGTCCGCACTTTCTAGTGATTACTGCTGGTAGGAAGCAGCTGGGAGGCGTGCAGTGCTGGCAATGTGTCACTGCGGGGCCACTGTGGCCAAGCTGCTTTCAAAGACTGGAAGCAACAGGTGCCTGTCATCGAAAGCAGGAGAATGATTTTCACACATTACAGGAAACCAGGGATGTTACTGGGTGACTTTCATTTGCTCTGAAAGGCAAATTTTTGGCAAAGTCCAAAAGACTCTTGGCTAGACCCCACATTTGGGAGGCCTTGGAGCATCAGTGTGTAGCTGCAGGCAGATGTGGGCTCTGTGCAAATCTCTGTGCTCTGGGCCTTGAACACAGTTTCTAGCCACACACAGTGGATGTGATTGGAGCCGGAATAAATCAATGTTTCCATTTTTTCATCCCATAGAAACCAGTGTCCAGAACTACCTGTGTTAATATTACAGCACTAGAAAGGCCTCCTATTCCTCCTAATACTGCTTGATCTCTGCTTACTGGGGCCTGTCCTAGACACTTCTGAGAAGAGGCATGATGCCAAGAGGGAGGAAGAAAGGGTCCTAGGAGTTGGGGTGTTGGAAGAATTAGGAGAAGTGGACAAAGGACAGAAAAAGGAGTAGCCAGATTGGCTGAATGTAAACCTGACTTCCGATTTTATACTTTCTGACCTTGTTTATGTTCATGTAATGCATCTTTACTATACAGGGTAGGTAGGAACGCGCTATTCCTCATCTGAGGTTCTGCATGGAGCCGGGCCTCTGAGGGACTGCAGTAGGGTCATCTCAAAGTAGGGTCTTTGAGATGCTGACCTAAAGGCTGTATGTATCCAAACGACACTCAGCAGACATTTGGTTTGGGTCTATTTGATATCTTCCTTTCCCAAATTTACCTAAGGAGAAGATTTCCCACAGCAGCACTCCATAAGACCACACATCACTCTTGGTGCTGTAGATTTTGTCGAAGATAGATTCAGGAGCCATCCATTTTAGAGGAAGTCGAGTCTAGAAAAGGGCAAGGGTAACCTTGAGCAGAAGTACATGCAAACAAATCACATTCAACTCAAGTGCCTGTAGGGTCACCTCCCAGATAACCCTTGGTCCAGAAACCATTTCCTACAGCAGTTATGGTTTCCTAACATGGAGCAAACTCTTATAATATGCAGTGTTATACTAAAAGAGAGAGCTGTGTACTCCGCTGATTTCTATGAAGACAGTAAATGTTTAGTAAGCTCCTCCTGTGTGCCCAGTACGTCCTAAGTCCGTGACTCAGTAAAATTCTCCCCCCTCTCCAAACTTGGAGAAGAGTGATCTGAATCAGAAGACATCCTGAAAATCCATAAATCCCAGGAATTTTTCTTAAGAAGGGGGATTTTGAAAGGCATTCTCATGCAAAAATACAGAATTTTGAAAGTCATTGAATGGGGAGTGGGCAAAGATATTGGAAAGAAAGAAAGTAACAGACAGTATTTAGGAGATTGTGTGGCTGGTTTTCAAGTGTGCAAATTTTTGTACTGCTCTAGGTAGCAGGAATCCTAGTGAGTTAGGCCTTGCCACTTTGGAAGGATGGGAATTGACTGGGCCAAGAGAAAAATGCAAGGGGCAGGGAGAGTCTGAGAGAGACACAGATGAACAGAAGAGAAGGGAGGACAGAAACATAGGTAGATGCCATCCCTGCAAATCAGGGCTCACAGGAAAGTTTGTTAAATTTTTTTTTCATTTATAAGAAAAAGACTGTCTAACAGTGGTTCTCAAAGTAGAGTCCTGCGACCAGCTGTATCATCGGCAGCCTCTAGAAATTTTTTAGAAAGGCAAATTATCAGGCCCCAAGACATATTAAATTAGAATTTCTAGGGGTGGGGCCCAGCAGACTGTAGTTTAATAAGCCCTTCAGGTGATTTGGATGCTCACTAAAGTCTGAGAACCACTACTGTAGAGTAATCAGCAGAGCCTAGGCACAGGCTTAAGTGCTCAGGGTACAGGCGAGAGGAGAGAGGACACAGGAGGTCACCTACAAAAGTGAAACATAACACTATGTCCATAAACAAGCAACAGGGAAGAGAAGCCAGTGTGAGCCAGCAGGGGGATGCTAAGCATGAAAGGTGGGAAAGGGGTGGGGGGGGGAGGTACAGCTTCCTCAACAGCAAGATAATACCAGTATCTTCCCCCACCCTTTCCTGAGATATATACACCTGCTGAATCAATCACCGGGTTTATTCGAGGGAAAGAGTCCAGGCTGTTCTTTCCAGTGCTTCTGAAAACTCCCACAGGAGTCAAAGGGAGGTGCCCAGGGCCCTGCTAAACACACCCCAGGTTAGCAAGCTCAGGCAGCACTGCCCAGAGGACAGGGACCAAGCCAGGAGTGAGGGAAAACAGAACCAGAGATGGTGGTCTCTCTGGAGCACAGCTCAACTGAATTGTCTGTCGCCCCAGAAAGCACATGATGGTTTTCGGGGACCACTGTCGAGGAAGTGTAAATATTTACCAAGGGCCCTGGTATGTGGCTTAAATATGACAGGGTACAAAGGAGTCAAATAAACATCTAACTGACTTACATCTCCTTTTCTCACGTAATCGGGGTTCTTATAAATATCCCGGGCAAGGCCAAAATCGCAAATCTTCACCACGTTGTTCTCAGATAAAAGAATATTTCGTGCTGCCAGGTCCCGATGAATGCACTATAATAAAACAGTTCCATAATCAATGCATTTCCTCAATGTAACTGACTAATTTCCTGCAGCTTCTGAGTGTCATTATTCTTATTTCGAGGATCTGGTACGTGACGGAAGCAACCCCCAGCGCACGTGGAGTTATCGCTTTACAAATACTGTAGAGGCCCCTGGAGGCCCCAAAGTCGAGGCAGGGCCTGAATCTGCTTTGCTACTGTTCAGCAGCACCGCATCCTGCTCAACGAAGTTGCAACCAAATTCTACCAGTGGGCAAAACTTTCCCCCAACTTTGGCTTCTAAGCTGCAGAAATCAGATAGTGATCCAGCGGCAGTGCCGCAGTGCCGGACAGACTCACAGAGGCCCCTTGGGAGGCGGCGTATGCTGAGACTCTGGCTGGTGTTGCAAATACGTTGGAAGGCAACATGGAGAATGGGGGCCAGTTTTGTCCGGTGAGATTCTTCCCTAGAGTTAAGTCCTACCCCCTGGTGTCTAAGACTCAGGGTTCTCAAACCTCCTCACTCCTATCAGGACAAACTCAGGCATTTGTCATGATGTTTACTTTACATTTAAGGAAATAAACACAAGCAAATTCTAAGAAAAGTCGGTTTATAGCAAACACGTGTTTGTCCACGTGAGTGTCCATATGTCCAGGCCTGGCAAAGGACACCAGTGAAGAGCAAGGCTGACCTTTCTTGAAGACAAAAACTCCATGCCTCTGGCCACTTGAAAACTGTAAGAAATCAGGTCTTCCATAGTTATGGGCTGCTTGTAGAAATCATCGGAATCTGGAAAGCATTAAAACCATAGCTGTCTGTAATGGTGCTTGTTATTCCGCCAAATCCCAGTTTATTGGAACAATGTTAGTAAAACAACAAGTGGATCAGAGTTCATTTTCAAGAGCATTTGAGTTTCAGTACAAATATCAGAGATTTTTCCAGGCCTCCAGCCCATTTTTCCCAAGCATGGGGGTCTGTTAAGACAGAAAGGCCTGAGGGGAGACAATTGTACAGAGTTCCCTGTCAAAATTAGTAACTCTGTAAATAATCTTAATTCAAATCTTATCTCCTCAGGACATTACCCTTCAAGTCTCCCCCGGATGTTTATTAGGGTGATAAATAAGAAAAAAATTTCAGAGATGCACAGTATGTTGTAAAAATATCTCAGATTGTAGGACAGGAAGGAATTAATACCTACCCTCCTCTTCCTCAACATCACTTAGACTTTTATCTTCCTGAAACCCGGAGCTGGCGAAGCTCTCGCTGCTGGTGACACTATCTAGTCTTGGTTTCTTGTCTTGTTCCAAGTCTGGCTCCATTTTTTCTTTTTTAGGCTCCATGTGTAATGCTGCATCCTTTGAACAGACCAAGAAGGACACAGATGAAAGGGAGCTCCAGACTGAAATGGGGAAGACAGTCCTTCAAGTTGGCTACTGCCTGAATTGGGAGAATGTCATTCCATAAGTGGGGAGTAGGTAAGCAGCAAGGGCCCTGTGGTGACCAGGCAACTGCCTACTCCTGGGGCTGTGGAGTCCATGCTGTTCTTATCTGGGCTTCTAGACAGCATCTTAGGTAGGATAAAGGAGTACTAATATCAGTGGGAACTCAATGAGAGCTTAGTCTGTGTTAGCCAGAATATTAAGATTTTTAGGTACATTTTCCCATCTAATCTTTCCAACAATTCCGTGAAATAGTTCTTGCTTAGACAAGAAAAAATGGGTTTAGAGAGGACAGGTAATCAAAGTCAGATGCAGCTAGTAAACAGCAAAGCTTGAACTCTGGTTTAGCCATCTTTAGGCTGTACCCTTAACCACTTTTCTGTACTATGCACCATCGTGTGAAAGATGATATGAATCATAGAAAACCATCCCCAGTGACTTTGGGGCTTTAGTTTGTAATCCCTATGAGGAGTAACAGGAGAGGGCTGTAATTATCAATTTTTCTGGTTTCCTTAGGAAAGGAGGGAACATGAACTTTTTTTTCCCTCCAAAGGAAACAAAGATACAGTTTGATTCCCACAGGGGTAGAAAAGACCCTTCATCCTGGACAAAGCATCCAAGCCCGTGTGTGTAATCTGGCTATTCCATTAAATATGTGATCCTAGGCAAATCAGCTTACTTTCCTTGGTTTCATTCTTCTCATCTGAAAAGCACTATCATCCTATTATGTTTTAAGTCACAGAAAAGGAGGTTGTTGCTCTCGGTGTTCATGTGGAATCAGGAAAGGTTTTTTTTATCACAGTTAGTAATTCATCTAACAACTGTGACAACAGAAACTTAGCACTCCCAGTGGCGGGACCACGCATTCAGCTCAATTCTGCTAGATGGCAAAGCTGAAATAGGGGCCTAGAGGGAGTGGAGATCAGAGAAGCCCTTGATCCACCAGAGAGGTGTGGCAGTGCTAGAATTAACTAGGCTTCCCATCCCTTCCTTCCCTTTTCCTAGAAATAGTACCAAGTAGGAGTGCTCCCTCCACTAGAGGGCACAGTGGGAGCAAGCAGAGGACAGAGGAGGGAGCTTCAGGGACAGCCCGACAAACTCTGAAAGTGTGGAGGGTATCAGGTTCCTACCCCTGAAAAGAGACCTTCCTGTGCTGCAGGAGGGGAGGCAGTCTTCAAGGAACACCCATGGCCACCCCAGGTGACCCACCTGAGAGCTGGTAAAGAATATAACGCTTTGTTATTGTCATCCCCCTGAGGCAGTTAAATTTGATTCTGCTCAGTTGGGGACTGGAATTTTATTTTTTACGAGACCCACTCCAGGACAGAAGGCAGCAGAGGAGGAGTACTGGCAAGGGTGTGGGGGAGGAAAGTGCCCGACAGGCCCACTCACAGCTCAGGTCTGTGACAGCACTCTCTGGGCACCTTCTTCCTCACTTTCCCAGAAGTCCCAGCCTGGGGCATGTCTCCAAGGACTGTACCTTAATCTTAAACTTCCTCCTCCTCTTCCTGACTCTCAGTCAATGGCATATTCAGCTTTGCTAATTGATAACCATTTATGTTAAATAAAGGTTGACTTACTGAACTTTTGGGACTCTGTTCTAACAGTGATTTATTTGGAAAATGAAATATCCCATTTCTATTTTGTCTTTTGGTCTTTCCTTCACCTTCTCTTTATATTCCTTTAGGTTCCAAATATGAAATACAGCCATGCATTTTCCATGAAAACACTAGGCTCCACCAACAGGGTGGTGAATCATTAAATATAGCCAGAGAAGGAAGCAAACTCTTCAAAACAAAGGACGCACAAACCCAAACGTTCCATCCTGCCCCGATCCCTAGGGTATTCTGCTGGCTTAGTTCTTCCGGAAGTCAGCCCAGGATTTCAGGACTGAAGGGGTTTGCACTGCTGTCAGCCCAGGCCACCACTTTTAACTTCTCCTTCTGTCTTCCTCTCCTTATCCCATGGAGGGCACAGAAAAGCACTGGAAGGGGAACCAAGAGAGCTGGGTTCTTTCTCCCCAACTTTATCTCTTGGTAGGTGTATGTTCTTAAGTCAATCACTTGACTTTTCTGGGCATATTTATAATGTAAGAGTGTTAACTAGCTGATCACAAAGATCCTTTTCAGCTTTAAAATTCAAATTATGAGAGGGCATGGTTTAAATCTGGAGAAAGTACATTCTTGCATATATGCTGTCAATCAAGTAGAACACCTGTATCTTTGGCTGGATCAAAGTTTATGAGATGAGAGACTGGGCCAGCTATCCAGTGGTTCTTATTTGTGTACCACATGATGACTCTTGCCCATGTCACAGGGATGGGCAGCTTTCATGGATGTTGGGCATTTAATCTATAACACAAATCATGCAGACCGGTGGCATTAAGTTGGACTCACCCAGTCTTGTCATTTCAGTAGGTCAATAATGATGATGATAACAGCTAACATTCACTCAGCGCTTAACTATATTTAATCAGTTTAACAATAACCCACAACCTTCAGACCAGCTTCTTAACTATACTTAATTCTCTCAACATCCCATGACTTGGGATCTGCCATTATTTCTATTTCATAAGCAAGAAACTGAAACTTGGACTGACTAACTTGCTCAAGGTTCCAGATCTCATGAATAGTAGAAATAGGATTTAAACACAAGCAGTCTGATTCTAGAGTTGGAGTGCTTAACCACCACACTACATGGATTCATCACCTATATTGCTAATTATCAGTTAATAATGTCGAATTATTGTCTCCCGCGCTTCTCCAAACCAGAGAAAGACTAACATTGGTGGGATGGGTCACACTGGCAGTTTCATTAAACACTTTTCTTCTCCACTCAATAATCTTTTTAAAGCTTGGTTTGCCTTCAGGTTTTGGACCTATGTGTTCCTTTTATTAAATCGCTATATTTTAGTGGATAAGGCTGGTTCAGTGTGTGTGTATGTGTGTGTAGGGGTGATGGGTGGTGAGAGTGTGGGGAAGTGTGAGAAAGGGGAGTAGGAAGGAACACATCATTAGACACGTCATTGGTCTATTATAGACTCTAAAGTCACTCAGCTGGCTGAATCCTTAATTTCTCTAATATAATAAGTGGTGACAATTACAATTACTATCATCTTTTTTAAAAAAGTGACTCAGTGATTCGTGTGTGTCTGTGTACATCTGGGGAGAGAGAGAGGGAGAAGAAGAAGAGAGAGAGATAAAGCTATCAAGATGATTTGATAGCTATTTAATAGAGGGTTAGTAAATTTTAGCCCCTAATTATTACTGCATACACTGCAACCAAATATCCTCTGTGCTGTTCACAAAAAAGAGTGTGATATATTAGCATGGAAGGAATACTTTTAAAAGAAGGGAAAAACAGACATTGAATTTCAAGCTTAGTCATTAATGGAAAAATACAGGTTTCTCTTGCTTTATGCTGTTACAGCCTAAATGGAAAGTCATGCTGACTTAACCTCCAACCCCTAAATTCCTTACCTTGTTGAGAAAGAATAAGTCTCGTTTGCTCTTGAGGTAGTTGGATAGATTTCCATATTTGCAATATTCAACAATCACCATCAGAGGCCCTGCAGCCAAAATAATACATGCTCAGCCACAGCAAGCCAGCCAGCCTTCAGTGGGCCTGAGAAAACTCAAACCAATTTGCCTTTATATTAGTAGGAACTAGTAATACACTTAGAGTGGGTAATTTTTTTTCAATTAAAAAATACAATATGAGTATTTACAGCTCTTTTTGAATTTGTCTAGTAGGCCTTCCTGCCTTTACCAGAAGACCCACTCTTATTTAGGAAAAAAAAAGAAGAAGAAAGAAAGAAAAGAAAAAACACAAAATGAACAGGAGATAACTGGGGTTTGGGATAGGAGAAGCAGAAAAAAGGATAAAGAAAGAACTTTGAGGAGGGGAAGGTCCAAAACCAAAGCCCCATCTGTAACCAGCAGTCACCTTCTCTGCTTGTTTGCCAGACCTTAGTGAGTAGAGGGGATATTGTCACGCCAACTCCAAGATAGGTAAGTAGCACCTCTCTTCCACTGCTGAAAATAGGCTGATTCTGTCTGGCCTGTCTCTCCCAGTTGAATGGCCACTGCGGGTGTCTGCACAGTCTTTGCCCTGGGGCTTGTAAGAAAGGGCTGGCAAACGTTTTTGTAAAGGACGAGACAATAAATATTTCAGGCTTTGTAGGCTATAGAGCTCCTGTTATGCCTTTGTAGGTGAAAGCATCCACAGCCAACAATACAACCAAATGAATGTGCTTTAATAAAACGTTATGGGCCCTGGCTGGTGGCTCAGTGGATAAGGTGCTGGCCTGGAAACCCAAAGGTTGCTGGTTCGATTCCCAGCCAGGGCACATACCCAGGTTGCAAGCCAGGTCTCCAGCCAGCTCTGTAGCTGGAGGCAGGTGAAAGGCAACCTTATACTGATGTTTCTCTCCCTGTCTGCCTGCCGTTTCCCTTCCCCTTTCTTTAAAACTATTAAATAAAATCTTTAAAAAAAAATCTTTACGGACATAAAAATTTAAGTTTCATATAATTCTCATATCATGAAATATTATTCTTTTGAGGTTTCCCCTCAACCGTTTAAAACAAATTCAATTCACAGGCTGGACCTATGGTTTGCCAACTCCTGATTGAAAAGGAACAGGAGAGTTGGGAAGGAAAATTACTGAGCTGCAACCTGGGTTCCAACTATGCGGTGCCCTGAAGGCGGCTTCGGCCTCATCTGGCCCGTTTCCTCGCCACCCGCTTACACCCACCACAGGCTCCAAGCTGGGCGTGAGACCTGCAGCAAGAACCACTTCGGGTCCAGGTCAAAGCCGGGGTGATCTTGGAGGGGCCCGCGAACTGCTGCCGTAGGGCATGCTGGGGGCGGCGGCTGGCGGGACACTTTGAGCCTAAGGACCAGGCTCCCTAGTGCTTCCAGGTTCACAGAGGCTCAGCCTGGCTGTGCTCGGGAGAGGGCGGTTCCGTCTCATCGGTACTTTGTTGGTTTAAAAGTGTACAGTACGTGACAAAACTGACAGCACCTCCTCTTCCCTCCAAACTACAGAAGAGGAAGTTGCTTCCCCAGTTTGTGTGTCTCCCCACCACCCAACAGAATTCACATCTGGTTCCGCGCCGGGGGTCCGCAATCTTTGCTCTCAGGAGGGGCTTCCACGGAACTGGCTACACGGAGCTCAGAGACACAGACAGAGGGGAGATCTCGGATTAGCCCCGGACAGTTTTGATGGTGACATGGAAGGAGTGTGACCAGGGCCAGGGTAAAGGCATAGAAAGAGCTAATAACTTGTCAATATTCCAGGATGACACAGAAGCAGGTGGGCTGTGCTTATGTCCCTAGGATTCTAGTTCTGGCCTCCCCAGACCTTAGCTTCTTTCTCAACCCACTGCCCCTTCTAGCAGGTAGGTCTTCTTTCCCAGCTACCCTTCATCTCTGCTTCCTTTGCTGAGCTTGGAAAACATTTATACGCACAGGTACCTTACAACTTTCCTCGGGCTCCCCGGGCAATCACTAACCTTGCCATAGGGGAAGACAGAAAGGTGTTCAGGAACATTCATCCCTTTAGATGAAACTTCAAGGAATGTGCAGCTTTCTATGCATTTACCTTAGCTTTGGTCACACTCCTTCAAAGTCACCAGCAAATTAAAAATGCCCTCCTCTTGACCTAGAGCCCGTGGAAGGTGATCTACAAGACAGTCCTCCTCTTCAGAACCTTTAAATGAACTGCACAGGGAAGGCATTTCTAGAATGGCAGTTCCCTTTTATAAATGGACAAACTGTTTCCTCTGGACCTACTGAAAGGCCATCTTCCAGGTGGTGAGGAGGAACAGGGATGGGGAGGTCGCTGCATGTTGGGGAACTCTGCTCTTAGTGTGTAAACAGAGAGATGAAGCTTTTACCTCCTTGCTTGGTACAGGCTCCCAGCAGGTTGACTACATTCAGGTGGTGGCCAATGTGAGTCAAGATCTTGAGCTCAGTCATCAGAGCTTTGTATTCGCTGGCCGTAGCCCCCTCTGTGGGAAGCAAGGAAGAATCAAGGCAACAGGACAATAGGACTCTCTCTGCTGGAGGCAGCATTCCTGCTGTCCATGTTTGTCAGTGTTCAGCCTGTGGCTTCATTAACTTCCCCACATTCTGCAGAAAGGCCAAGTCCCTAGACCATTTTCATTACTCCCACCCTCCTGAGCCAACATCCTTTCGATTGCAGTAAGGCCCAGAGCGGTGGTGGGGTTAGTCACTGCACATTCCCTCTCTGTGGACCCAGTGCCGCTGAGCAATGTGCTGACTCAGAGCAGGGCATCTTGTGAAGGGGCCTTCCAGGCGGCCCTCCATCAGAACCTTCCAGGCGGCCCTCCATCAGAACCTTCCAGGCGGCCCTCCATCAGAACCTTCCAGGCGGGATGTGGCCATAGCTCACCTCTTTTTCTCAATTTTCCCCTCTTGGAGGAATTACAAAGAAAGAGCAAAAGAACCTGCACAAGGGGAATGGCCATTTCTGTAAACATCTTTTCCATGTGTTATTTTCTCCCTATAACCTTTTCCTCTCTGGAGTCCACAGGGTTATCTCAAGTTGTGAGGACCCATACCATTTGACTTCAATTTCATTCTCAGAGATAAACATCATCAGTCTAAGAATCAGCAGAGTCTAAAGCCTAACTTAAGTTTGTTCTATTTTTATTAATTTCTAAGGCATTTAAATATTTTAAGTTTTTTTTTTTTTTTAATGAAAATGTCATATAATCTTGCTGTAGAATATTTCAATGGCATGGTGTACATAGAGTAAAAAATGAAAGCCAGTCCAGCCCACTTTACTTTTTAGAAGTAACCACTATTAACCTTTTGGAATTTCAGACTTTTTATATGCTTTAATAAATATATATACATATACAGTATATATACCCAAACAAAGGTCTTTTTTATTTACATAAATGCGATGATATGTATGTATTTAAAATTTGCCTTTCCTCCTCCTTAATATGTCAGAAGCTCTCTCCATTCTTTTTTAAGTGGTTTATAGCATTACTAACATTTAGACTATCTACAGCTCTTTTTTCTTTTTTTGCCATTACAAATAATGCTTTAATGGACAATCTGTATGTAATCTTTGTACACATGTGCAAATATTTTGGTAAGATGGTCCTGGAATGGGTCAAAGGGTATTTGTTTACATTGTGGTACATACTGACATGGTATTTCATAAGGGCAAATCATTTTAAAATAATAATTAGATAACTCTGGAAGCTTCCCAGTGAAGTTGGGATTGGCTCAGAGAAAACACTCAACAAATATTTGTTACCTAAATAAACAACATGATTACTGTTCTCATTTTAGAAATGGGCATAATGCCCCAAAAGGTTAAAGGTTTTGCTCAAGAGCACTTTGAAAGAGCTTCTGACTCATGGCCTTTGTTTGACAGTCTGCCTTTTCAGTTTCTCTTAGAAACAGATGGCCAACCAATTTAAAAACAAGAAAGCTGAATGAAAATAGTTTTTAGGAATTTTGTATAGTGGATGATTTGGCAATCTTTTTCAACCAAAGTTAATGGCTTAAAAAAGATAAGGATTTATAAAAATATTACACATACTATTTCTGTTTTACATCTAGTAGATTCTTTGGGCCTTAAAAAAGATCTCAAGTCAGAACTTCCCTCCTCAAACTAATCAGTCCCTCCACGCATTTATTTATACCCCTTTAGCAGAGCCAACTTGCCTTCCTCAGAGACAGAGTGGTAGTAAGCAGGGAAATGGGACAAGCTGAGGAAGCAGATGCTTCCAGATTTAGTTTCAGTGTATTTCAGGCTTAGATACTAGATTGCCTCCAGAACGCAGGGCAGGATCTCTTTTCTGGTTTTGGAGCAATGGGCATTTCCAGGAAGCACTGTCCTCAAAGCTAAAAGACTTGCACTCAAGCCCTTACTTCCACACTGGGGAGCTGTGTGGCCTTGCAGAGGCTATTTAACCTTCCTGGGCCATATGTACTCATCTGCAAACTGGGATAATATCTACCTTGCAAAGTAGTACAGAGAAAAATAAGAAAAATGGCAATTTCAAGTGGTTCAACCTAATATACTAAAGTACCTAGTCTGGTGCTTTCTCTCATAGAAGACATGTTGATGCCTCTTCTCTTCTGAATCTAGGGTGGAGGTATGCCGGGTGGCATGCTGGAATACAGGTATTTTCACAGAAATCCTCTGTCGTCTGGGTCGCCCACCCCAAACAAAAGTCCTGATTTGTGGATGAAAAACTCCTTTCCTCACTACCTCCGGAGTAGAACTGTCAGGTTCTTGGTAGAGTTTTATCAAAGCTTTCCTTTGAAAAGGATAGCCCTTTGAGGTGGAAAATATCATTACATGATACTTTGGTGGTGATGGTGTCAGGGAAGGAAGAAGATGAAGAGCTCTGAAGTCCCCGTAATCAAATGGCCCCTTTTCTCCTGGAGCCTTTGCTAGGTACCTGCTTAGCAGGGTGCATGGCTTCCAGTGCCTCAGAATCCCCTGGCAGTGTCTTGGGGCTTTTGGAAAGCTGAAACCTGCCTTTTGGGTTTTCAGTCCTGTTTTTGGTTTTGGGACCTTAAAATGCACTGAAGTAACATGAACATTCCATCGTAAATGAGGAAGTGGATTATTTTCTAAACTTCAAGGACTCACGAGTCCTTGATTGGTTTGGTTTTCATAATTTTCACTTTTGACCTGTCTTATGGTGGTAGTCATATATCACTATGTGACGTGGCTCTACCTCCCAGCACTTCACAGTAGTATCTTTCAGCACTAGAATGACAATTGGTTGTTGCTGTTAATTTCTAAAGAGAAGATGTTTTATGGCTGGGACTTGACAGTATAACATAGTTTAGGGTTTTGATCATTTCAGTTGTTTTAGTTTCATAGTTTTACTTTATAGTTAGGCCATAAAAAAAGCTAAGCTTTTGGGGTTTATGATGTATAGTTAAGTTTCCACTATAAAGTTATAGTGGATCATTTCAAAAGTTTGAACCTGTGGTTATCATGGTCTTAAGTCCCTGATAGTCTAGAGTTTAAGATATGCTAGAGCTGTCTTTGAGGTGACAGAAATCATTTTCCCATGGATGATACTGATTGTTTCATTAACGACTTTTATTCTGAACTCTGGTTGGCCTAATCTTAAACTCCCAAAGTAAAGGGTCTTCAGCAGTAGAAGAAAGTTATATAGCCAGAGTAGAAATAGCTTGAATCTGTTCCTAGGCCATATCCAACTTATATCAACATGTAGGGAATGTAATGGGTCAGTTAAAAGCCAAACTAGAGTGTCCATACCTTTCAGCATTTTTACAGCCACAATCCGGCATGTGGGTGATTTCTTAATGCCAAATGCAGATGCTTGTACCACTTTTCCAAAAGCTCCTCTTCCAAGTGATTTGCCTACAATGAGAAAAATACATTGATTTGTTTGCCAAGCCAATAGGGCGAGTTTAAGTCTTTTTCAGGAGGGAAGTGTCATTTTTCTGATGTATGTATGTGAAGCATGTAGCTTTGAATGGGATCGCCAATGAACTGACCCCGAAAGAATCAAAGTAAGGGACATGTTTCTGGAGTATCTCCTTTCCAACTCTTAATTGTGCATCTAGGGCACCCTCATTCTTCAGAGCCTTGCTGGGCCTGGAGAAGGCCCTTGGTGCAGAGGATAGCCAGTTTTTTTTTTTTTTTCCACAAAATCCTCCTAGAAGGGAGAGGCCACAAAATGCTGGGTAGTCTCTTCCAATGCTTAATAACATTTTTAATAAGAATATTTCTCTGTGTTAATGTAAGCCCATTTTCTTTCCACTTAAGGTCATTTCTTTTGATTTGTTTTCAGCAGAATGTAAGAAATTAAGAATGGTAGTTATTTCTATTGGTTATAATAATGCCTCATAGATTAAAACAAAACAAAACCACTAAGTCATTTTTCTGACTTCCTTGCCAGGCAAAATACTCCCAGTATTTCTATTGTGATTTCTACTGTGAAGTATTTCCACTTCACATGATTATTATAAATCTTCATGGCTCAGCACATGAGTCTATCAACCACTGGAAGTAATTTGTTTCAACCACAGAAAGGTGGTTGCCAAATGCATCAACAAAGCAAGGTTTCTCTCATAGTCCCTGTTATGTAATGTTACAACTACTCATGTGCTTCTTTCCTCACCCTTGCATGAGACAACTTGACTGAGAGGAGCAATGACCACATCTGAAACTTCCCAGAACCTGGCCCAGGACCTGGTACATAGAAGGGACCATGTGATAGAGACCTTGAGAATGATGCTCTGTGAAGAAGGCATCCCCTGGAAAACCTGAACTATCTTTTACAAGGAAGCCCCTCTGGGACTTCCTTTTGGATCATCTGGAAATAGGGAGCTAAGTAGAACATAGAGAAATAGTTTACCTTAAGCATGATATGGCAAAAGCCAAAGAGGTCACACTTTTTGGTTCTTCCTGAGGGGAAGAGCCAACAAAATACCTCCGGTCAAAAGTTAAGTCCTAAGCTCCGGCTGGTGGCACAGTGGATAAGATGCTGCCCTACGAGCCCAAAGGTCACTGGTTTGATTCCTCAGCCAGGGAACATAACCAGGTTGCAAGCCAGGTCTCCAGCCAAGTCCATAGCTGGAGGCAGGTGAAAGACAACCATACATTGATGCCTCTCTCCCTCTCTCCCTTTCCCTCCCTCTAAAAATAATAAATAAAATCTTTAAATAATAATATAATAATAAATATAATCTTAAAAAAAAAAAAGTTAAGTCCTGGTAGTTGTGAGTGTTGTTCTAACACACCTGCTCTTCCAACCAAGTCTTCTTTCTCATACTGTCCTGATAATAAGCCCTCAGTTAGTTAGCCTTCTTCCCTTCCTTTCTTCCTCTTTCCCTCATAGTCCAACCCCTCCCCACAAGACATTGTTTTTTTAAATTTTTTGTCAAGTTTGTAATGAAGCTTTTCTGCTTTTCATCATATTAGAATCTTTATACTTTTATTGCACAATTGCTTAGTCACAAAGATATCTTCACCCTGATTCTGCTTAGAATCTTCCATTACCAGACACCATAGGCATCCAGATAGGACATGGGAAAAGTACAGTTTTATACAAGCCACTTCACAGCAGTCTCTGCATCTACCTCATAGAGACGCACTCTGCCTTAGGAAGGGAACATTGGTGAGATCACATGCTTTTCCTTTGGTCATACATGCACATATAGTGACTGACAAAGATTGTTTTTCCTGGAGTACACACCATGGGCTGGGATGTAGTCAGTGCTTCCTTCTTCAGATAAAATTGTCCAAGACATAGACCAACATGAGACTGTTAGTTTCAACAGAATAGCCTCTAGAGGTGGAGGTCATGTATGGGAAGAACATTGGCAGATCCCTTTTCCAGGTCTGTAAAACCTGCAGCATTTGGTCACAGGCTTATTTTTAGGGTAAAGCAACAATGTTTTCCTTTTGAAGTGCCTTCCTTTTACCATCTAATGTGAAGCGTCCTGAGCCTGAGAAATAGTAAGGCAATCTCTGTCTCAGGACACCTCCCCACACTTTAGCCCCCATGCATTCCCTTTGTAGCCATCACAACACTTTGTTTTAACCAGTATTTGGGGACTTTGTTTCTATCAGTGAGAATTAATTTATTTGCACTTGGCTTCCTTCAGTCTTTCCCTTTATTCTCTTGGAAGCTGACTGCTGCCTCACAAAGAGCATGCAGCTCTTACGGGCTCTTTAATCACCCAATGCACTGGCCCTTTAGCAGACCCACAGTTCTAGTTTCAGTGGAGTCCAGTCACCCTGAACTTGACCTTGCTTGATCCTCCTTTTCACTTTTTTTTTTTTTTTTTTTTTTTAAGTCTTTCTTGGTGTTACCCAAGTGCTACTAACTAGCTTAGAAAAGTGCTAGGTCATTTTTATATGAGAGGATATTGGAATTTTTTTCTAAGAATGACTGACTAGGGTTCCTGGGATGCCCTGGGGACAGGGCATGGCAGCATGGGGCTGAGCCTCTCTCTGGAATCGATGGCCAGTTTCACAAGGGCATTGGCCCAGGCACCTGCCAGATTCCATACTTCCTGCGTTGTTTCCCAGATTAGTTCATTCTGGCTTTATTTTCCAAGAGAAGGGTACAGTGTCAGACATCTATAACTTTATAAAAAGGGGATTCTCTCCGAGGTTTAGCGAGGAGTCACTACCAAAATAGATTTCTTTTGTCACTGGATTTCAGGAATTTCAATGGTAGCAACACCTTTGACCCAAGCTCCAACTGTATCTATCTATCAGGTACTGTACATTCTGGCTTCTCTCACCAGGGCTGCTAGATTTCCACAGAGTGCAGACAGCTGAGATCAGAAGCAGCTTGGCTATGCATTTCTCTACATTCATAACCTCGTTGTACTCTGTCCATCAAGCATGCCTTTTCTCCCCACCCTTCCAGACATAATCTTGGTAACTTTCACTTGCTAGATACTGCTTCGGATTTCTTTGTCATTTATTTGGCTTTAAAACAAACAAATTTTGGGCCTCTTTGCTCCCAAGTTAGTCAGAGGAGCATTTCTGTGGCCCTTGCAGCCACACTCTGCATTGAAAGATTGTTAGCTGACTTGTTATACTTTCTCTTACCCATCAAAGACACTCGCATGTACATTAGCCAAAACATAGCATCTGACAACTCTGGGAAGGAAAAGAACCATGAGAAAGCTCTTCAACAAGGAGACTCTCCTAAAATGGGATCATCGAAACTCATAGAGCCCTGGGGGAATTCTGGTAGAAGGATTAGTAATCTCCTTGGATGTGTTCTGGATCGCAATGACACTAGGCCAAGGAATGAAAGAATGGGATGGAAAGCTCATGTGTCCTATACTAGAAGCAGCATATTTGTGACTAATAACTCTGGAAAGCAATGTGGCCTGAGAATGGCTTATGGTTGTGGGAAAATTACCCCATGTTCCCGTGCCAAGGTCACTGAAGGGGCTTGGCCAGCTGCCATCTAATTTAGACTTACAGAAGGAACTCATCTAGTGTGCCACCTGCCCTTAACTACTCTATATTTGGTTGATAGTTTTTCCCTGTCAACAGCCTTTAATGGTTTTTGCCTGTCTCTCCAACTTTTTACTGATTTCTAATTTTTTTCTCCAAGCCAAACAGAGCATACTGTTGGGGCCAAGTACTCTTTCTCATGTAGGAAGAAACGCAAGTAGAATAATTTCAAGGCCCAAGAGAACAAGAAAAGCCACTTCTTCTCTTGTCACCTCACACCCCCACTTCCATACAGTCTGCATGTGGGAGTAAGGGGAGGCCATTGCACTTAGTGACAGCTCTGGGAACACTGAATGCATGACCTCTTTTCTTAGATTCAGATACTAATGATTCTGGCATACATAGGAGTTAGTGGAAAACTTTCAGAAGCCACAATCCAAATATTTTAAGTGGGTGTAATTGAGGCTCCCATTGATTTGTAGCAACTGGGATGGAGGTTAATTTGCAGTGTGATGTCCAATCACACTGGAGGAACTTGGAGGTAAGCTGAGGGAAAGCACATTTGCCTGGTGTTTAAGGCATCTGTGTTACCTGGAAAAAAAACATTCCTTGCTTTTCAGTAATGAAACTTAGCCCTGGCCAGGTGGCTTAGTTGGTTGGAGTGTTGTCCCATACACCAAAAAGCTAAGGGTTCAATTCCCGGTCAGGGTATATAAGGGAGGCAACCAATAATGTTTGTTTCTCTCCCACATTGATGTTTCTTTCTCTCTCATTTCCTCTCTCTCTCAAATCAATAAACATATTCTCGGATGAGGATTAAAAAAAAAAAAAAAGTGGCCTTGATACATACTCAAATTGGGGGGACAGAAAGGGTTTTTTTTTTTTTTTTTTTTTAAGGAACTTAAATGATCCCCTAGGACTTTCAAAGTCTATATCTGGTGGGTTTGTGCAGAGCATTTTTGGACCACAGCCTTGAAGAGTACCAACTCTTCCACCAAATGTTTGATTTTATTGTTCCTCATCATCCTGAATTGTGTTCCAGGTCTTAAGTTCCTAACTCCTCAAAAATGTCATTATTTAAGAGTGCCTGTACTTGTAAGGTTCCTGATGGAACTAACCTCTCCTCCTTTCTTTCACTTACTTACTTTGATAGTGATCTCCTTTGAAAGAAGAGACTCAACATTTTTGTGTTCGCTGCTCAGAGAAGGTGCTTGATAACTGTTCAAGAACGCACAGGTGCCCCTTGTCCTCTGACCTGTCCTCTCAGCATTCTCACACAACTTCATGCCTCTGTGTCCATCTCCCTTACTAGGTTGTGAACAGCCAAGGGGAGGATCTCGAGTCTAGTCTACTTTGCATCCCTCAAGGCAGTCTTTTGCACATAGTAGGTGCTCGGTATGGATTAAGGAATAATTTGAACAAATACATTACCCAGTTTAAGTCTCTCCCGGGCAAACTCCCACTTGCTAGCATCATACGGGAGTCGCTCACACTGCTCATCCAGGGGGACTTCATCTGGGTCCATTATAATCGACAGGTAATCAGTTTTTACTTCAGAAGAAGACTGAGAAATGAAAAGATCTCAAGGTCATCAACAAGGAAACAACTTTAAAAAAAGTCTCTGATATACAATTTAAAATGATACTTGGTAATATTTGCTATTTTGGCTCATTTGGTTAAAACTACATGGTCAGGTACAGAAAGTACCCATTGGCATACATGTATACACATCATACCCTGGCACATGACATCTATTAAACAACCCTTACTGTCCCCACCCTGCATTTCTGTAGGGCTATCTCAGAAAAAATGCACTCAGCTTCTCCAACGACCTTATGGCTTATTCTTGCACAATTAGCATATGATAACCCTCTAAAAAATGCAAAGTATTTTTACAAAATCATTCCAAACAATGCCTAAAAATGACTTTTTATGGCCATTCCGTGTAAGCAGGAATATACATTACAGCTGGGCTGACAGTGGGGTTCATGATTGTGGCTTTTCTATATTTACAAGAAAGGCCAAAGGTGGCAAAGTAAGCCCAGGGTCCCTTCCTGGAATAGTCTAGAGGCACAATTCATATGAAATGTTTAAATATACTCTGAAGGCCTGGTCACTTAGTTTATTGTAGCTGCCTATAAAGACTATAAGATCCATTGGTGAGATAAAATAAGATTTACCTTCAGTAAGAAATAGAAGTTGATTATCTCAAATACCAAGGAGTAAGACTTAACATACAGCAACATTCATTCCAAGTTCCTTTGTCCTATTGGTAGGACATCAAGTGAGTAAGGTGGACATCTGACTTCAGGTGCTTATTCAATCTTGGTAATGCAAATCGAGCCCAGAAAATTCCCTTTATTCCAGATCATAAATAACTGGATTTATATTTGGTGTCTTAGATTCATATTTGTGGGCGTGTATTTCCTTTTAGTAAATTGTAGAATTGACCGCATTTCTGTGGGCAGCACAGAAAGAAGAATGCTTACCCATATAAGGTGGGTTTTGATATCTCTTGCCAGTGTTATGTAAACTTAATTTAAATGAGTTTTAGGGCCCTCCCTTTCAGGGCCTCTCCCTCAACCAGCTCAGAGTTCAGTAGAGAAGACAACTTCTCCACAAACACCATTCCTTCCCACCCGCCCGCATTCTTCAGCCCTTACTCACCCCATTCTGTGCTGTCACAGCTCACCTCATCCATCACTTGCAATCAGTCTCTTTCTCACAAAAATTATCACTAAAACGTGTGACAAATAGCTCGAGGCAGAAAGATTTGCCTGGCCTCCACAGAGAACTGGATAACAGAGGAAGATCTGGAGCACGTTTGTCACAAACTGCATGTGCTGTGGGGTTTGACCACAGGGGCCTGGCCTGTGCGATAGTGTGCCCCCGTGAGACGGAGCAGGTAGGACCCCTATGCCACGGTGCGGGCGCTCATTAGATGGGCTGTGGGGGTAGGGTTATGACTGTACTTTTCAATGTCTCTTATAGCCAAGGCTATGAGAGGCAATCTCCAGGCTTCAGAGAGCATAGGATTGCGGAGCCTGGCAGGATGCTAGGAGGGGTTGGCAGTAGTGTTGAGAAAGGCCAGGGAGCTGGCCATGGAAGACTGTCTCCCCATGTGGCACCTGTGGAGTTCTATGGTTTATCTCAATAAGGCTGATGAGAGAAAACACCAAAATACCAAAACAAACAAAAAAACAAAAGTTAGGGCTTCGAAGAGAGTGTGGTAATAGAATCTTAGTGGACACATGTTTACTCTCTTAATTGACGTTAACACTGAGCAGCCCCGCATGAGAATTGCACAGCTCCACTGTCAGAGACCAGGCCTTGAGGCTGACTGCCTGGGATTGAATCAGAGCTCAACTTCTTCTTCTTTCTTTTTTTTTTTTAATTTTATTGTTGTTGTATTACATCCATCCCCTTTTTGTTTCCCTCTGTCCCCCTCCTCACCCACCTATTCCCCTCAAAGTCAATCTCACCTGTTGTCCATGTCCATGGTTCCTCTATACAGGTTCTTGTCTAAACTGCTCCCCTTCCTTGCCTCTGCCTCCCCCCTCCCCCTAACCCCCTTCTCCCTGCCGACTGAAGTCCTATTCACTATATTCATATATTTGGTTCTGTTTTGCTTGTTGTTAGTTTTGTTCATTATTGTCCTGTAATGGGTGAGATCATGTGGTATTTGCCCTTCACTGACTGGCTTATTTCACTGAGCATAATACTCTCCAGTTCCATCCATGTTGTTGCAAAGGGTAGGAGTTCCTTCTTTCTTTCTGCTGTATAGTATTCCATTGTGTAAATGTACCAAAGTTTTTTGATCCAATCATCCACTGATGAGCACTTAGGCTGTTTCCAGCACTTGGCTATTGTAAATAGTGCCGCTATGAACATATGAATTGGTGCTTCAGGATTCTTTGGGTATAGTCCAAGTAGTGGAATCGCTGGATCAAAAGGCAGTTCCATTTTTAGTTTTTTAAGGAAACCCCATACTGTTTTCCACTGCTGACCAGTGTAACAATGGGCAAATTGCTTCACCTTCTAGGCCGAGTTTCCTTATCTGTACAATAGTGATAATGGCGGTACTTATCTAGTAGGGTTATTGTGAATATCAAATGAAAATCCATGTAAAGCTGTTGAACATCAATAAATGTTGGCTATAATGATAACATTAGCTTATGCAGGGTGGGGATAAGAAGACAAAGTAGTCTCTATCAGTGAGGAATTCACATTGTGGTTAGAGAAACCACATCAAGATAGTTTTTTGAGGCCCTTTTCCTCTTTGCCTCCCACAGTCAATCACTTGTCAGATCTGATAGGCATTCTATTACTTGCTCTCATCCGTCCTTATTGACGTCAACTTGCATAGATTTTTAGAAATACAAGAGACCCACTCAATTTAGTCCCAGTTTGCCTTTCCAGTTTTTATTTCCACTCTGCTCCTATAGGCAAAGTAATGGTACTCCCTCCCTAATCTGGGCAGGGGGAAAGAGAAAGGGGCTGTGTTTTTCTGCTTCTTTCCTTCCAGCCACAATCTTCAAAGTCTGTCTCTAAACTTTGCTTTCTCTTAAGTTTTTTCTCCTATTCTCTTCCTTTGAACTCCTACAATGTTGTGCCTCCCCCACAGATTTGACAGGTTTTTCTTTTGTTAGATCTCTTTCCCTATGTGATGTATCTCCCCTTTCAAGTGCTATTGTTTGACCCTTTTCCTTCTAAAGTAGTGGCCTGAATTGTCCTGTCTCAAAACCAGTCACTCCACATAGCAAAAGCCTAATATTATGTAGTCAGCGCTATGAAATATACACTATTGGTTTTGAATATCCAACCTAATGCCAAACAACGTGGTTTCAAAACTCAACTCCAACTCTAACTAGCAGTGGGACTTTGGACAAGTTCCTTGAATTCCCTGGGCTTTGGTTTCTCTCTCTATAACATGGTAATAATAATATATTTGCCTCTGTAAAGGAACCATGGACATGGACAACAGGTGGGATTGACTTTGGGGGGAATGGGTGGTTGGGGAGGGGGACAGAGGGGAGCAAAAAGGGGATGGATGTAATACAACAACAATAACATTAAATATATATTTTTTACCTCTGCATTTTTTGAATGACTAACAGATATTACATAAAGAGCTTTTTATAGGCTTTGGTACATTAATAAGGGCTGACAAATTTCTAGACATTGAGTAGGCCTCTTTCACACTTTTCAAATTTTCTTAATTTTACCTCCTAAATATCTCCTGACTAATAATTTAAATTAAGCTGCCATCATTCTTACTTGGACTACTGTAAAATCTTCCACTAGGTGCATTTGTATGCCCTCTTGCCCCTCTGGCTTATTCTCCTCACAGCAGCCAAAATGATCATTGCAGGCACACATTTCTCACACTTACAGTCACCTCCCTTTGCTTCACAACCCTCCTCCCAAGGCTTCCTATTACTTCTTAGAATACAGGCTAAGTTCCTTACTGCAGCCTAAAGCCCTGCCTGGTCAGGCACTGCAGCCTTTTCTCTCCCTCCTGCTGCACACACTTCATGTTTCGTTGCTACCCCTGCAACTCACTCGTTGTCACGGTGTCTCTGCCTCATGCATGCTCTTCTCATGCTTTTCCTCCCGCTTTGCCCCACTACCCCCAGCCCCGCCACAATGCATCCTCCAGTCAACTCACACCAGTTACACTTGGCGTTTGCCTGATTAAAGCCCCAGACCGTACACTGTAGCATTTGCTCTCCACTATCAGCAGAGAGCTTTAAGGTGCCTGGAACTCTGAATAGAGCAGGCACACAATTAATATTTGAGGCATAAATGAATGAATTGGGGTTGGCTCTTTCTCTACTGAACTTTCAAGAAGCAAGTCGCGCTATAGGCCAAATCATAGAAGTCAGTTCTGAATTCCCACCTGAACCTCACCCTCTGAAGACCTGGATTTTATCATAGCAGTGCACATCTTTGTGTTTCTGTATTATGAGAGACAGGTCAGAGGTGGGACTTTGCTTTGCTTTTTTTCTCAGCAGAGAATAGGGTTAAGAAAATTAAGGCTTCATAGGTCTCATGCTGAATTTAATTAAAAGGCTTTATTACCTATTTTTATATAAAAAATACCTTTTCTGTCTCTGGGGAATATTCACCTGTCCATTGCTTTAGCTTTTCCTTTTGAATGCCCCACTTTACGGTTGAAAGACATTTTTTTTTTTTAAATTTTATTGTTGTTTTACATCCATCCCCTTTTTGCTCCCCTCTGTCCCCCCACCCACCCACCCATTCCCCCCAAAGTCAATCGAAAGACATTTTAATGATTCACTTTCCAGTGTTTACCAGATCGGAGATAAAGGAAAGAAAAGGGTCTCACATTTATTCAGTGCCTGTTCCAGACATCAGGTGAGCATTTACATAAAAAGGAGCACAGAACTTATGTGAAATGTCCTTACCCTTTTCAGTTTTCGGATGAAGAGGGTTAATAGGAGCCAGAAGAGGGTTGCAGCCACACAGGTGCACGTCAGAGTGATTAGCTCCAGGTTAGACTTGTCTGAGGTTCCTGGAAAGACAAAAACACCAAAATGGTGCTAAACAGCAACTCTCAAGCTCAGGGTGTTTGTGACTTTACGAAAGAGATCCAGTGCCCCTAAAAGGTTCATCATGGTGAACACAGTCTGCTGGCACAATAATTAGTTTCTGGGATACTAATTCTCTTTCCTTTTGATTCAGGCAGGGTCCATGATATAATCATAATAAACTCACAAATCAATTAAAAGCCTTTCCAGAAAGTTTGCTGTTGAGTTTGCAAATTTCATAATCCCAGAAGTGGCGAATTAAAAATCAGAGGAGAAATTAAAAATGGGGGAAAAATTGCAGCAGGAACAAATGCTGATTAAAGTGCTAAATCTGGAATATGTTGAGTCTCCCTAATGGGTTTTAGAGGAAATTCTAAAGAAAAAGAAAAAGATTCCATAAAAGGGCTCCTTTGGGACTCACAAAGTTCTTCAAAGTAGATTTAAAAATAAAAATAAAACTCAAGGCTTGTCACAGTTGCCTGCTCACTCCTTTTGGAACAGCCAAGCCAACTCACTCACCTCACCCTCTGCACGGCTGGTTCTGCTTCCGACCTTTTCAGCAGTTGGCCTGCAGGGGCTGAGGGGAGATGCAGCAACTAACTGCCTGATCCTTCCCAATCACCTCATTTCCCAGAATCACAGAGATCAAAAGGTGAGCACTGTTCTCTCATCATCACAAAAGAAAAAAACCAATGTATTCACCAGAAGCCTCCAGAGAGGAAACTCTGGGATTTGTAAAGGAAGGGCCACTGGTGGGGGGAAGGGGGGGGGGTTGGAACAGTGGTTCCCTACTTATTGCCTCTAGAGGATACATTCCCAGGAATTTCTAAACTAATACCTGTATCCTTCAACTTCATTAACAGGAGATAGAGACTTAGTATTACATTAGGCCACAACTAAGCAAAACTTAGTCTTTTTAGAAATGATGGTAATGGATGGTGTCATTTACTGAGCACTTATGTGCCAAGCTCTCATAACCACTCTGTGAAGCAGGTGGTGATAATATCCCCATTTCCTAGATGAGTATGTCATCTTGTTGGCTCTTTGTTTTGGTTCCATCAGGTTCCAGGCTGGAGGGAACAGGAAAATGAAGAAGCGAAAGCTGTCCCTCTCAAGGCACTCTCTTACAAACTGAACTCACAGACATAAGGCAAATGCAAAGGAATTGGATAAAAAGAGTATCTGAGGTTGAGAAACTCTAACACTGTTTGTAAGAGGTGACATTTGAAATGGACTTGACCTAAGGAGATAAAGACAGGAGAGGGCATTATAAGGCAGAGGGAACAGTATGAATTAGGACCCAGAATTGGGAAGTGATAGAGGACTGATGGCAGTATAATGTAAGACTTAGGACAGGACCAGGCCACAGATCATCTGAGCATCTGTATGAAAGTTCTCTGCCTTAAATAGTAGCAAAAACACCATCTAGAAACCTAAGTCTCTTCCTTCTCTTTTCTCTTATACATTCAGCCACCAACATCTGCTTCCTGTAGGCTGTAGTCCCTGAAGTGTATCCTTTAGTCCACAGGGGAAACTGATATTTTCTCTCTGTCCAGTCCATCACAAGGTTCTGCTCATTTTATTTTCTTTCTTTCTTTTTTTTTTAAAGATTATATTTATTATTTTTAGAAAGAGGGGAAGAGAGAGAGGCAGAGAGGGAGAGAGACATCAATGTATGGTTGTTTTTCACCTGCCTCCAGCCACAGACCTGACTGGAGACCTGGTTTGCAACCTTGTTATGTGCCCTGGCTGGGGAATCGAACCTGCGACCTTTGGGTTTGCAGGCCGGCGCCTTGTCCACTGTGCTACCAGCCAGGGCGTCATTCTACTTGCATGGCTTGTGAAGTTATCACTTCCCGTCCTTCCTTGCAATCACTGCCTAAATCAAGCTCTCACCTGGACACCTGCATGAGCTTCCTAACAAGCCTTGACTCCTCCCAGTCTCTCCTCCACTCTGTACCCAGAGCTATCTTCCCAAATCACAATTTAATCCTGTTACTCCTTGGCCTAAATTCCATCTTTGCCCAACTCCTTCCCCTGTCACTGTCACAATAAAAAAAGATCCTTCGGTTCTATGTGCCCAAC
Organism: Noctilio leporinus; assembly: GCA_004026585.1. NCBI lineage: Eukaryota > Metazoa > Chordata > Mammalia > Chiroptera > Noctilionidae > Noctilio > Noctilio leporinus. The sequence goes on along the minus strand of PVIW01001738.1, from coordinate 21,495 downwards.
CTATCCTATCATTTCAGCCTCGTTTCCTGCTATCCTCCCACTTGCTCCAGTTACATCAAAATACTTGTAGCTTTTTAAACAGTCCAGCCCTTCTGCACCCCTGTGCTTTGGCCTTTGCTATTTCTCTACCAGAATGTAAGCTTTCAGGGGCTGAGGCCACATTTTACTCATCTTTATATTCCACCCATTGGATTGGGTGAACTAGTGGGTATATTATGTTTCGCTTTGTCTCCAAAGAGTTTCATGAAGCTTTCAAAGCATTCAGGGTCAAATTCCTGTTCATGTGTGTTAATCCAGTAAACATAGGAAAGTGACCTATATCCCAGGTTCTGCCTGGGTGCTGGTATACAGCAGAAAGTGAAAGGGTGTGGTCTGGAGCTCACTGTCTGGCATTCAAATCTGAACAGGTGACAATGTTCAGAGTTCAGGGTGAAGCAGCAGACTGCAGGACTGTGGGTCTCTAGTTCACTGCTACCCCTCTGTGTTAAGAGTATCTGGCACATAGTAGGCATCCTGCAAAGATCGGTTGAGTGAATTAAATGAATTTGGCTCCATTTGCTACTTAGTCAACTTGGGGTTAAGTTTCCCTGAACCTTATGAGATTGATTGAGAACAATCTCCTTGAAGAAGTTTCAAAGTATGATCATCTTTTTTTCAAGTTAACCTCTGGATTTCAGCCCCAACAGTGACAGATATGATGCTGCCTTGCTACACACACACACACACACACACACACACACACACACACATACTCTTCTTCTTTTGTTTTTAATTTTTAAAAAAAAGATTTTTATTATTTTTAGAAAGAGGGGAAGAGAGAGAGGCAGAGAGGGAGAGAGACATCAATGTATGGTTGCTTTTCACCTGCCTCTAGCCACAGACCTGACTGGAGACCTGGCTTGCAACCTACTTATGTTGCCCTGGCTGGGAATCGAACCTGCAACCTTTGGGTTCACAGGCCGGCGCCTTATCCACTGTGCTACCAGCCAGGGCTCACATACTCTTCTTATGATGCAAATAAGTTCTGTGGAATCTGATTGGGACCAGCTGAGGGCACAGTGGCCTTTGGCTGTTGGAGATGTGCTGGAGGTGCTGATACATCTGGAGAAGAAGCATGTCTGCATAAAACCTCTGCAGATGCCCCCTGCATGGAGTGCTCTTGGGAGAGACTCCCAGCATTGTGGGAATGTTCCTGCTGCATTCCACTGGCCAGGAAGTTGACCCCCAAAGTAATTACATAGTCCTTACTCAGGCAAAATTCCTTATGGGTTTGTGTGCACTTACACATTTAAAGAATCACCTCATTAAAAACATCTTCAAGATGAACATTCATTATGAAGGAAAGACCTGTTTAGTCCATTCTTGCTTACTGATGCTAAAATAAGAACTTTATAAGATGTAATGTGGTATATATGCTCTTTCTCATTTGATAGGTCAACCTCTGTCTTTATTTGGAAAGGAACCATTAGGATGACCTTAGGCTGGGTAGACTGACTTAAATCAGCAACATCTCTTCCTATACAGCTCTTGTATGCTTGCTCAGAGGCCAAACATCCACACACTAGCCTGATAGAGCCAACTTCAAACTGCTGGTGACAGCTGATGGGTTCAGCTCATGAAAGAGTCCAGCTGCATGTGGCAGAGGAAAGGAGGCCAGCAGAAACGTGGGAGGGATTTAACAGTGACTAGGAGTTAGCGCAGGGTTTCAGGGACATCATTCCCATATGATGTGTGGTTCCAAATCTGTGTAATTTTTCTAAGGCTCATTGGAATATTAAAATTGGCCTTTATACTATTTTTGAAGCTTTATAGGAATCTATGTACACCAATTTGAAGCCCCTCTTAAGGAAAGTGATGTATGGATATACTGTATTAAGACTAAATTTGAAGTACATTTTCAGGAATAATTTTTGGTAAAAAGATTTAAAATTGCTCTTAGACACCATCACTTTTATAACGCTTGCTATTTATTTTATTTTTTTTTTTCTTTTTCATCAATGTATGGCTGCCTTTCGCCTGCCTCCAGCTATGGACCTGGCTGGAGACCTGGCTTGCAACCTGGTTATGTGCCCTGGCTGGGAATCAAACCAGCAACTTTTGGGTTCAAAGGCTGGCATCTTATCCACTGTGTCACCAGCCAGGGCTAACACTTGTTATTTTTTAAAAATTTTATTTATTATTTTCACAGAGAAGGGCAGTGGGGGAGGAAGAAAGGGAAATCAATATATGGTTGCTTTTCTCCTGCCTCCAGCTAAGGACCTGGCTGGAGACCTGTCTTGCAACCTAGTTATGTGCCCTGGCTGGGGAATCAATCCAGCGCTTTGGGTCCACAGGCTGGCACCAATTCACTGAGCCACACCAGGCAGGGACCACTTTATAATACTTTTATTGCAGCAAGTCAAATAGGAATTTTGTGGTTTGGAACACCATTTTGGCAACCCACTGGTTAAATCCGGGAAAACTATGTTACAGAATGGTTTTGTTGAAATGAGATTAGTTTATCATATTAACAAATAATGATGTTAACTAATATTTCAAAGGTTTCTATTATATGTTAGATGCTGTTTTAAATGTGCTAATCCTTACCACAACCCTGTGAGGTTGGATTGCCATGATTAACATCCATTTTGTAGATGAGCAAACTAAGGCACCAGGAAGGTAAGGAATTGGCCCAGGGTTATATGCCCCATGAACATCGACACACCTTGCTTTAGAGCAGGTCCCTTCCTCACAGGGCTCTGCTGCCTTAGAGCTGAGAGGCCGTAGTGCACAATGGTTAAACATGGATCCAGTTCTCAGTTCTGCCACTTCCTAACTCAGTAACTCTGGACAAAGTTCTAAAACCCTGAGCCTCAGATTCTCACTTGTAAATAGAAAAAATACTCACTGGATTACTGCAAAAGTTAAAGAGGTTAATGCATGTTATGTGCTTTAAAAAGCGCACTACAAAAACCAATAAATAAATAAATAAATAAATAAATAAATAAATAAATAAAGTGCACTGCATGTTCCATAAGGTATCATAACTGAATTAGTTCCACCACCATATATTGAAGTCTTGTTCAAGGCCACCTTTATGTTATTACAGATTTGCAGCCCAGAGGCCACCACATCTCGTCCCCTGGCCCTCCTGTGTAAAATTAGTGGGCAGCCAATTCAGGTCTCTGTTCTCAGCACTGTTCTTTCCTTGGGTAACCCTTTTGAGTTGCCAACACCTGTAAAAGGACCAATATCAATTAACAGCATCATCATGTGAATTAGCTTATCACATCCTTCCTAGTGCCAGAAGAGACACAGGAGCGAATTTGGGGATGGGATTCATGAAGAGAGGAGCTAAAGTGGGTGGAGAACAGTCAGGTCCTGGAAGAGGAATGAAAACCAAAAGTTGGCCAAGGGTGAGATAAAGGAGTGGCTGTATATTCAAGACAGTTTGGCTTTTGCTTTGGTCTTTTCCTATTCTTGACTCTTACAATTTCGTTAAAGAACATAGTTTGGGGCCCTGGCTGGTGGCTCAGCAGATATGCCCCGGCCTGGGAACCCAAGGGTCACTGGTTTGATTCCCAGCCAGGGCACATAACCAGGTTGCAAGCCAGGTCTCCAGTCAGGGCCGTGGCTGGAGGCAGGTGAAAGGCAACCACACATTGATGTTTCTCTCCCTCTCTGTCTCTCTCCCTTCCCCTCTCTAAATATAATGAATAAAACCTTAAAAAAAAAGAACATAGTTTGCACTTTCTGCTGTATGAATCCTTTTTTAAAAATATGTTAATGTGCAGTTATTGGGCCCAAAATGTATAAGACACACCTTTACTGCCATTTCAAGTAGCAAGACTGCAGGACCCTGAGACAGTTGTGTTTGCCATGACTTTTACATCCATTAGTCATCCTCAAAAAAATGTTTAAAGTGGTAGTTACTCTTCAAGTTGTTTTCTCCTGTGTATTTATAAATGTTATTGAAGTAATAGCATAATAATTATAAGATACAGTTTTATCTTAAGTCCTTGGATGAAAATGCACCACACTTTCATTGTATCAGTCCACTGAGTTCCACAGGCTATTGAATGCTGTGCTAATTTCAGAAATTATTTTGGTTAGTGACAATTTTGTTGTTGTAGTTTTTAATACTAGAACTTCCCTGTGACAGTTCCACAGGCTATTGAATGTTGTGCTAATTTCAGAATTTTGGTTAGTGACAATTTTGTTGTTGTAGTTTTTAATACTAGAACTTCCCTGTGACAGTTCCACATGTGCTCATGTGCGGTGTCCAGTCCAAACCAAACAAGACCCAGGATTATTTAAAGAAGCTACTTTGACTCCACAGTCCACTCATCCTTTTCAGATACCAAAATAACACATTGTTTTATCTATTGAGTATAAGAATCACTTTTCAAAGGAAATAGAAAGAGCAGACAGTTTCCTTCCTGGCTAATTCATGAACCACTTTAAACATAGCCATGGACACAACATATTTTCCTGGTTTCATTTCCTAAACTCAACCTGACAAGATAGGTCAGTGGGAAGGATCAATTTGCATGTATTAGGAAATCGGTCTAAAGCCAGGGAACGTTTCAAAGCCAGTGGTGTGAGAAGACTAGTGCTTTAGACTCTAGGATAGGAATCTAATTTCAGTGATAAAATTAGTAAGAAGGTACTGCATTCTACTGTTCAGAATAACATCCAAGGATCAAAATTTTCTTCAGTGAACCCAAAGTACTGTCATTCAAAGTTGCATCAAACTCCTAAGATTCATATAATATCAACTTTCAAAAGTTTTCCTGCTGAAAATGATAGATATTCTTAAATGGAGCTGCAACCTGCCTCCTGGACACTTAACCACCATCTCCCTTTCTTGGTTCTCTCCTTCTCTGTGTCAAAGAATGAGTTAAATGTCTCCTCAGTCTGAAAGCTCCTTAAATATTTGAAGAAAACAATCATTTCAGCCCAAGTTGTCTCTCTTTTTGACAAAACATTCTCATTTTCTTGTACTGTTTTATCATTACTCTCTAAGGACTATGGTACCGCTTATTTATGCTTTTCTTATAGATGGTTGTAATGTTTCAGGTGCGGTTTGATGATTGCAAATCAGGTGATCTGTTTTCTTAGCTAATCACCATTGTTAAACAGAGTTTGGATACAGCCATCTATCTCAGAGCAGAAAAAAATTACAAAAGAGCCCTGGCTGGTGGCACAGTGGATAGAGTGCTGGCCTGTGAACCCTAGGGTCACTGGTTCAGTTCCCAGCCAAGTTGCAAGCCAGGTCTCCAGCCAGGTCTCCAGCCAGGTCTGTGGCTGGAGGCGGGTGAGGGGCAACCATACATTGATGTCTCTCTTCCTCTCTGCCTCTCTCTAGAATAAATAAAATCTTTTTAAAAAAATTACAAAAGAGAGCAAGAGAGAAGGCAGAAACACTATGAAAAGCAGATATAAGAACTAAAGAGAAGCATGGCGGGGCAGTAACCAGTAAAAAAGAAGGGTATATGAGGTCTGTCCGGAAAGTATTGAGTGAAACTTTTAATTATATTGACATTGGCTCCATACTTTCGGGATAGACTTTGTATATAGTATCTGTGGCCAGACTGCAGATTGTACCATTTCTTTTAAGTGATAGTGAAAATTAATGCCACATAAGGCAAAAGAGGTCAGGAATCAAAACATAAAATTCAATGGATTAGGCAATAGGAAATAGTTAGAATTATGTAGACTCCGTGATTACCAAAGAAGATATTGATGTAGAAGGCCCAAAGTTGCCTTATAAATGCTGTCTTCTTTCTGCCTTCCTCACCTTGCCAATCCAACATCCTCCAAGGCCTTCTTCAGAGGTTAGTTACCATATCTTTTTTTGTCTATATGAACTTCTTGAGCCCTTATTAGCAGCATTGTGTGGTCTGTTTTACACAAACTGGTATTTCTACTTTACCTTTAGGAGGCACTCAAAATGTTCATTGACCTGGTTCTAACTGTTTCATGTGCACCTTACTCTCCTTCCAACTATGTCTTCAAAGCCCACTGAAGTTAGTTGATCATGGCTAACACTTCCATATCCTGCATAATCCTGGGCAAATAAAGAACTTGTTGAGTTAAAAACAAACTGAATTTGGCTTATCTCCATTGCCCTAAGTGATATATTGGTGTATTTCTTTTTTTGGATATTTGGTGGTAGTTTTCTAAATAGATAAGTCCAACAAACATTTATCAAGTGCTCTGGGATAGAAAAGTGGATAATAGGCAATGATAAGCATTGCATTAAAAATACGTGTCAATACCCTGGCCTGAGTGGCTCAGGGGATTGGCGCTGGCCTGTGAACCTAGTCAGGGCACATAACCAGGTTGCAAGCCAGGTCTCCAGCCAGGTCCTTAGCTGGAGGCAGGTGAAAGGCAACCATACATTGATGCTTCTCTCCCTTTCTTCCTCCCTCCCTTCCTGCCCTTCTCTCTGAAGATAATAAATAAAATCTTTAAAAAATAAATAAAGGTACGTGTCAAGTGCCTTGGGAGCACAGAGGGACAAATGATGGTGGGACAGGTAGTCAGTTGTAGAGAAAGTGAATTTTAAAGGATAAGCGGGATTGTCCACAGGAAGGGGCAGGGGAGGTAAGCACATGACAAGATGGGAAGGAAGCCTGTTCGGACAAAAGACAAATGATGAATAAAGGCAGAAGACTGGGAGGAGCACAGTGTGTGCACTGAATCCCAAGCAGTGCACTCCAGCTGCAGTACTGGGCATGGGAAGGGTGTGGGATCAGGGTGGGGAGGAGCCTGCAGGGATCTTGCACCTGGTGATCCTGAACCTTGCAAGTTTTGAAGCAGGGAAGTAACATGCCTCAGATTATTCATTTTCAAAAGTCACTCTAGATTTGGGAGTGCATTGGAGGGTGAGAAGAGTAGGTAGTCTGTTGGGGAGGCTGAGAAATGATGTCAAGAGATGATAGGAAGCAGAGCATCTGTAATGGCAGTTGATATAGGCAATTCAAGTGACATTTACCTCCCCTTTCCTCAAGAGCCAGTGACATAGGCTGATAGGAACTTCTAGCACTTACCAGTGACAGTAGTATTCCTGTCGGACTTTTCAGGAAAGCATAACATTAATAAGAAAAGCAATCAGTGTAGGAAGTCTAAAATCAGGTAGCAAGAAAACCAAATGATAGGATCACTGAGTCTTAAGAGCCCAATTTTATGCTGAGGCCTTTCAGACAAGTTCCCAAATCACCTCAGGAATGAGAATAGTGGTGGAAGGATGGAAACCGAGAGTTTCCAAAGACAGGAGCTCAAATCTCAGCCTCACTGCCTATTCTTGTGAGGCTTTGGGTGAGTAATTTAGCCCCTTTGAGTCTCCATCTTCCAATCTGTAGACTAAAGATAATACTATAATACTTCGGACTAAGTAAAGATTAGTCTCCTGCGAAGTGCTGGGTATGGGTACAGGATACAAAAATATGTTAGACACAGTTTATGATTCCTTAGGGAAGAAATGCATATCAACGACTAAATAATAACAAAATGCAGAATAAAAATGAGTCCGACTGAAGACCTAGGAACTGTGGGTGGGAGAGCAGAGAAGAGAACAAAAAGGGAACATCAGACTCGGCTGTTCATCCTGGAGGACATGACTGGGTTGAATATATCTAGACTGACCTGGAGAGTAAGGAAGATGTTGATGAAACAGGGAGGGGCCTGGACAAAAAACCTCCCAGGCTGTATTCATGGCCATTTTTGACCCACATTCAGCCAGAAGTGGGTACAGGCACTTAGCAAGGGAGGGCAGCTCTATGGTGGCTGGCAGATTGGGTTAGTCATTTCATTCCTCTCTGTGTTTTATAAAAACTGCTTGGTTATCTTGCAGGGTTGTTGTGAGGATATGAGGGAAAATACCTTCTGGAATGAGCATTAGGAGTCTTTCTCACTCTCTGTGCTACTTCTCTCAGATGAAGGTCCCTCCCTGACCTGATGCAACTCTGCTCTGAGAGTCCCATCTGGGGTCCTTGTTAAGAGATATATTAACAGTCCTTTGAAAAAGGTGTTAAAGAGAGAGTCACACGTAGTAAATTATTTTCTCCCTGTGTAAGCAGAAAAATTGAAACAATACCCAAAACAAGGATTATTTGGGAGACAAATAGGATCATTACTAAAAGTATTTGGGAATACTACGTCCGCTTTTCTCGAAGGCGTACATTTGCGGGAGCGTACTTTCAGATTTTTCAGGAGGCTCCCTAAAATTATTCCCTTGTAACAACGTAGGGATGCTGTTCTCTTTTAAAGGAGTCTGAATTCTCAGAGTTACAATCTTTAAGCAGTGGAAGCTTCAAGGGCAGAGGAACAGATGTATATTGCCATCTCCTAACCTATTCTGAAGTCTACTAGGAGCATTTGGAAATAGGCTACTGAACAAATCCCATCTTTTCATGTAAAACCTCAATGTGCCATAGATGTTTACATCTAAGAGGTACCAATTTGATACTTTATGATGCTGTAACTGTTATGTTTTGGGTGATTCTTGGCACTGGAGAATTGAAATTGATGTCTACACTATTTTTTTTCTAAATGGAAGCCACATGGCCACAGCCCATGGTGGGATGAGGCCTCTTTGGATTTTGCTGCTCAACAAAATATCTGAAGCCCATAAAGAAGAAGCACTTGGAATATTTTTCTGAAATGTGGTCTGTTTAGTGTGTTGCTTCTCTCTGATGATATTTTGCCACCTACTTCATGTTAAAAACCAGTTTATGAAAAATGTGGAAGATATGTCTAACCCATGGGAATTGGAAATGGAGAAAAAAAAAAAAGAACAATTTTCACTGTGTTGTTTTTTTTCTTTCCCCATCTACACCCATCCTCCTTCCTGGATTTCTTTCTCACAGGTGTGGCCACTTGGTCATTATCTGTGGGTCAACGTCACTACACTGGCAGCAGCTGGGTTTCTTCCGGGAACTGCTCCCTCCAGGGAGACTGTGTTCAGATCGGGGCTCTCCAGGGTGGCCAGCCAGTGTTTTCACCTTCTGCCTTGCCAAGTGGAACCAGACAGGCTCTTCCCAGAGGGACAGGGGCAAGGGGCAGGAGGTCAGGGAAAGGCACAAACAGGAGGGGCAGCAGGAGACTGCGAGGTGAAAAGTTAAACAGACAGGGAAATAGATGTCTGAACAGTTTCTGGTTGCTTTCTGACGCAGCTGTTTACCTTGAACAGTGAGGTATGCTGAACTTTCCACCGACCCCCTCTGGTTGGTGGCTTTGCAGTGATAGACGCCCTCATCCTCTTCTGTGACTCTTTCAATAAACAGCGTGCTGCTTCCTGGTCCTAAAATAATTCCTGAGGAGTGAGAGATGTTTAGATTAGTGGGCCTGGATGACAAACATAAACAGCTCCTTTTGTAACACAAGCCCCTTCCTATCATTATGAATTCAGACAAGGAAATCCGAGCTTGGGCTAACCTGGGGCAGGGTTGCTTATTTGTTTTCTCTGGTCCAGGATTGTCAATAGCACCTTCACCACCCCAGCAGCACTCTGACCCCCAGCTTTGGGGATGTGTCTGACAAGGCATTTGCTGTATGAAATAAATGAGATGGGGTTGCTATAACCAACTTTGAAAAGCAAGTATCGAGGAGGCAGCAGATCTAATAATGCTAACTACCATTCACTCAGTGCCTGCTATGTGCTGTGAGGTATGGTCTACATTTTACCAACATGAAAACTGAGGTTTGGTGAGATAAGCAACCTGATCAAGAGCATGCAGCTGGACTGAAAGTACATATGTGGCACTTGGGTTGAAGGAAATCAGGTTTTATCAGTCCTAGTGGTAGAGAGCTTGGGCTATGTTTAATCTACGCCTTGCTGCTTCAAGTTTGTCACTTTCAGCAAGTTACCTAACCCTTCTTGATTTCAGTTTCTTTCATCTTAAGATGAGTAGGAAAGCAGCTCCTACTCTATAAATGGAAAAATGAAGGCATGTATATGGCACATAGTATGCAGTAAATATGAGCTTAAGTATCACTACGGAGCATGGTGTCATGAAAGGAGGGAGCACCAAGAATCTTCAGACCTGGCTTGAAACCCAGTAGCTTCAATACCGATTGCTATCACCGGGTATTTATTTATTTTTAGAGATTTTAGTTTTTTTTTGTTTTTGTTTTTGTTTTTTTAGAGAGAGGGGGAAGGGAGAGAGAAAGAGAGAGAAACATCAATGTGTGGTTGCCTCTTGCACACCCCGTCCTGGGGACTTGGCCAGCAACCCAGGCTTTAGCCCTGACTGGGAATGAACCGATGACCTTTCAGTTCCCAGGCCAGAACTCAATCCACTGAGCCACACCAGCCAGGACACCCAAGCATTTATCAAGTGCCTACTCTGCCGTTAGTTCATGTTAGAGACTGCAGGTGTGGGGAGGGAGAAGAGAGGGGCAGGCTAAGACAATATCTGCTGAGGAAGGAAAATTAACTCACACCAAACACATATATGTATATACATATAGTCTCTCTCTCTGACACACACCTACACCAGCAAACAAAAGCTGTTTGATGAATGAGAATGAGTAAATGCGAAGAAGTCTGGGGTCGGGGAGCTCGGTAAGGACAGGAACACGTAGGGAAGGTGGCATGGAGAAGGGGAGGAGCTGGACCTTGAACTGAGGTTTGAAGAGCTGGCAGAGGTGAAGAGACAAGGGGAGACGGGAGAAAAAGCATGACGCTGAAACAAGTGTGCACGGAGTGCTTGGTCTGGGATAGTGATAACATGGGCCTGACCAGACTGTAGGATATATATTGTTAGTTTAAATAGTTTGTTAGTTCCTCTGATTATAATATATTCAATATAGAAAATTTGAGAAATCTTAGAAAGCATAAGGAATATGCTAAAGAAAAAACCTATAATCTTTTCCCTCTTATATTTTTAGTCTTTTAAGTGGACTTAAAAAAACAAACAAACAACCGTATTCGTTCACATAAATATTTTTGAGCTCCTACCATCACTAGATACTATTGTAGACACTAGTGATACAATAATAAGCAAGGCAAATAAATCCTTGCCTACAAAGGGCTTAAATTATAGTTTTAGAGAATTATAAATAAATAATGTAATATCAAGTAGCTAAAAAGTCTGAGAAGAAAATCAACCCGGTTGAGGGGATTGCAGGTGAAGGAGGGCAAGGAAGCTCTTTCATATAGAGTTTCGGGAAGGCTTTCGGAGAAAGGGACTTTGAGTAGATACCTGAAAGACAGAACGAGTAAAGCATTTTGAAGATCTGGAAAAGGGCATTTTAGGCATAAAGTCCCTGGGGCAAGGATGAGCTTAAGGAATAGTGAAAAGGGTGTTGTGACTCGAGTGGAGTGAGTCCAGGAGAGATGAGAGCTAGGCAGGTCCCACACAGGTGGTAAAGATTTAGGGTTTTATTCTAAGCACAGAAGGCCATTGGAGGGTTACAAGATGGTATGTGGGCCAGGGTGGAAACAGTGAGAGCAGTTGGCTAGCTACTGAAGTTGTCCCTGAAAGATATGCAGCTTTATCCTAGAGTGATTATGTTGAAAGTTATAAGAAGTGTTCACTTTGGGGATAATTTTGAAGGCAGAACCAATCAGCTCACTTATGGGTTAGTATGCAGTACATGAAAAGGAGTAATAAAAGTTAATGATTTGAATACCTGGGAGGGGATAGTGGTACTTTTTCTGCTGGGGAGCAAGTTCAAGGGAGGAAAATGAAGAGTTCTGTTTCGCACACGGTAAGCTTGATGTGCCTATTACACATCCAAAATGAGGTTTCATTGGGAGCCTAGGCAGGAGGTCAGGATTAGAGACAGCTATATTGAATCAACAAACAGAAGGCACGTAAAGCCCTGGGGATGGAGATAAACCTCCTCAGACTTGAGTCCAGATAGAGAAGAGGGCAAGTCTGAAGGCTGAGCAAAAAGAGCTTAAAGGAAGAAGACAAGGCAACAGAGACCAAGAAGGAGCAGTGTCTGAGGTGTCAAGAAAAAGGGGAGCAGGATGCTCAGAACCAAGGAAAAGAGTTTGCAAGGATACAGTGGTCAGCTCTGTGCAATACTGCTGAGTGACTACAGCGAAGAGAGGTAAGTGACCATTGGATTTGGCAATGAACCATTTCGGTGAAGCCTAGGAGAAAAAACACGGTTAATGTAATTTAGAGAATGGGAGATAATGAAATAGAAATTACTTACAAGAAGAAAGGAAGTTACTTTCAAGGAGGTGGCTGGAGGACTACATGAGGCCAAAGAATAAATTCTTTTTGAAATATGAAATTTCTAGCATGTTCTTGTGGTAATAGGAAAAAGCTGAGAGAGAGAGAGAGAGAGAGAGAGAGAGAGAATGCACAAATGCCAGGAACAAAATACCCGAAGTGAGAGGGGATGGAATTCCATGGCCAAACTGGCCTTAGGTAGGGATAGAGATCGTTAATTCATTTATTCATTTTAACAGGAAAGATGGCAGAGTATAATGGTAGAGTTAATTTGGGTAATTTGATGATATATTATCAATAAATAAGTGGTACTTTTCTGTTTAAATTCAGGAAGATGAGGTAATTTTGGAGTTTTGAAGAGACAAAGAGGTGTGAAATACTGTGCTGGGAGAGAAAGAAAACAAAACAAATTCAGTAACAAAATGTAAGATTTCTCCTAATTATCAAATACTGACTCACCCCTCCCCAACATCATAGCACAAGTATTCCTCTATGCTCTTATATACTTTTAATATAATAATTCATTCTGTGTATGTACTTTATGGATTGGCATTAGTTATATATCTAATTGCTCATACTATAAATAATAATGTAGTTAATGTCTTTAGGCATAAAGGTTTTTATGTATTTCAGATGATTTCCTTAGCAGAGATTTTCAGAAACAGATTAGGTCATATAACCAAATTGACTTCTGAAAAGATCATATCAATGAACACCTCATAGCAGAGGATAAGAGACTATTTTATCATTCTCCTGTCAGTACTGAACAGTATCACCTAAAAAATACAAAATAAATCTTTGCTGATTTGACAGATAAAGATCACTGTCATTTTAATTTGTGTTTCTTTGCACATTCTTTCATGTGCTTGATAGCCATTTTTACTTTCAAAACACCTGTTTTGAGTACTTGAAAAGGTGAATTCAGATTAAGGAGTGTTTTGAAATCCTGGCTGAGGAGTTTCCATTCTATATAGAAGGAAAAACTGGGTCACAAAGTTTTTGAGCAGGGAAATGACATAGGAAAGCTTTGTTTATGGGAGTTTAGTCTAGAAGGAGAATGCAGGATGGACAGAAATGAGGGAAATATGGCATGTGGACGGCAGCTCACCAGCTGTAATTCAGGCAGGTGTAATTCAGGGATGGTAAGGATCCACACCTGGAGGATAGGAAAGGAAGTCAAAAAGAGAAATGGAAACACTTTGTAGAAACAATGTACCGGAATTAGTGCTTCATTGGGTATAGGAAGGGACAGAGATGAGTCTTACAGTGTTTCAGTGTCCTAAATCCAGATGACCAGGAAAAAACCAAGAGTTTTCCACATATTGGCTAACCCATTTAATCTCTTTTGAGGCTGTTTCTCCATCTGTAAAATGAGAATGACATCTGCTTTGCCTATTTCTTGGTATTGTTATGAGGTCAATTAAGATCATTCAAGTGAAGCTTTGAAGCTTTGAAAAGATTAAGATAGATAAATGGAATCACGGAAAGTAAAAGTATGGCTAGATAGTAGGTGGTCAAGGGCAATAAATGTTTATAGTAGCAGCTGTCTTGTTACATGTAATCATCTCATACAGCAGACCTTAGCCTCAGCCGCTTTTCTATCACTCAAATTCCATCTGAAGACCAAAACCAGAAACAAATACAGCCCAAGGACTTGGATTTCAGCCAAGGAGACAGAGGTGTGATTGTAAAGGTGAGAGGATAGTACCAGGGAAGCTGATAAGCTAACATCATCTGGCACAGTTTTCTCTTTCCATAATGTGGAGGAGAGGAGATGGGGTGAGAGGGTGTCCAAAAGCAACAAGCAAAACTCTTCTGACTTGCTCTCACATTGCACCATATCAAGTGGCACAGAAATTGATGGCTGCCATCAAATACGCTACTCAAAATCTTACTCTCTACTCTTGATATTTATTTCCCTTATCACAAAAATAGGCCAGTTACTGCTCTTATTAGTTTTCCTCATAATTCAAATCTTCTCTCCATGTTTATTGATAGTCGTCTCCTTCTTTAATGCCTTAACCTATTTCTACCCACTTTCTATTACCCCGTTCCTGTGATACAGGCTCTATTCTACTGAGGAACTCACCTTTTAAAAAGGGATTTCTTTTTAGTTCAGTATTTTTTATCAGGATTAATTTTTAAAAAAGATTTATTATTTTCAGAGAGAGGGGAAAGGAGAGAGGGACAGAGGGAGAGAAGCATCAATGTATGGTTGCCTTTCACCTGCCTCCAGCTACGGACCTGGCTGGAGACCTGGCTTGCAACCTGGTTATGTGCTCTGGCCGGGAATCGAACCAATGACCTTTGGGTTTTCAGGCCAGTGCCTTATCCACTGTACTACCAGCCAGGGCTGAGCAATTTATGTTTTAAAAAGCAACCAACTGGTTGTTGGTGGGTGAGAAATTAGTCAATCTTTAGGTTAGAAAAGATACTGAGAATGAAGATCAATTTGGAATGGAAGTTGCAAACTACTAAACTATATGATTCATGTACATAGGCAATATGTATTCTCATATTAGCATGTAAATTAGATGAGATTCCTTTCAACTAAATTGTGGAAATATACATTTCCAGTTCTGAAGGCCTCCAAACTGGGGATGCTTCAGAAAAGGAATGAATGCTATAGTAAACTTCATTATTGAAATGTGAACATACCTAATCTCTACCTCAACCGACTCTTAAATAGTTCAGGGGTTAGTTTAGGACCACATAGGAAATCAACCACAAGTTCAAAAAAATAGCTGGAATACTATTCTACAAGATTATTTAAATCCTAAGAATTTTTATTTTTCACCTCAACTTAGTAGACATAATCATTTCTACTCTGGGGACGAACTGAGCACTGCAGGTGCCATTATTAGTGAAGGCTTAAACTTGTAAAACACACGTAGAGGAAAAACAGAGGATATTGAAAGAAGTAAGACCTGTGTGCACAGCCTAAATAAATAAATGTACTATTTAAGATGGAAAACTCCAAAAAGAGTAAGCTGTAGTTCCAGTAGTTTAAAATAAAGTTGAATTATATTTTTGGAGGGGGGAGGATCTGACTCAAAAACCAAATTCATTTTTTAACTATGGGTTGGGCACTGTCTCTAGGACAACTTTCACAAAAGTGAGTTCTGCAATACACCATTTCTGTAATATATTTCACAAAAAAAAGCATTCCAAACTTAAGTAAGTATTAAAGAAGAAAAGAATTACTTAATTTGCTACAATATATCTAAAATACTATCATTTAACATGTAATAATTATATAAGCTATTGGCATATTTTAAATCTTTTGTATTAACTCTTCAAAATCTAGTATGTACATTAAATATATGTAAAAATATGTATGTGTGTAAATGTATTTTTGCATGTGTTTGGTAATATAGCAATTCATATTTTTAAAAATTCACTTTTTTACTATAGGAGAGATAGGTAGTTTTGACTGTGTTTGCTATTACAAAGAAGGCTACAATGCACACCTGACACAGCTGTGTTTACATAGCTACACACATCTTTTGCTGGGTTAAAAGGTAATGACAATTTCAACTCTACTAAGTATTGCAAACTTGTTTTTCAAAAGCTGCCAGTTTACATTTTAACCACCAATGAGTAAGTCTTATGTTTCCCTACATACTTACCAATACTTGACATTACCAGAATTTTTCAAAACACAAACATTAACATGAATAACATATTTTCATAATTGTACAGTTATCTGTAAGTAAATTATAATTAATTTCTTTTTAAATAATGATATATCTTGGAGCTGTCCCCTGTAAGTTTATTTATTTATTAAAAATAATTTTTTAAAATTATTTTTCAGAGAGAGGGGAAAGGAGAGAGGCAGAGAGGGAGTGACACATCAATGTATGGTTGCCTTTCACCTGCCTCCAGCCACAGATCTGGCTGGAGACCTGGCTTGCAACCTGGTTATGTACCCTGGCTGGGAATTGAACCAACAACCTTTGGGTTTGCATGCCGGCACCTTATCCACTGTGCCACCAGCCAGGGCTTAAGTTTATTTTTTATTTTATTTATTTTAATTGTATTTTTCAGTTACATTTGAAATTCAATATTATTCTCTTAGTTTCAGATGTATAGCATAGAGGTTAGTCAGTTATATAATTTACTGAGATCCTCCTAATAATTATAGTACATACTTGGCACCATACATCTTATTATAATATTATTGAGTATATCCCCTATGCTATACTTTATATCTCCATGATTATTTTGTAACTACCAATTTGTAATTCTTAATCACTTTACCCTTTTCACTCATTCACCCAACCCCTCCCATCTGGCAACCATCAGTCTGTTCTCTGTATCTATGAATTTGTTTCTGTTTTGTTTGTTCATTTTTTTTTTTTTTTTTGTTCTTTAGATTTCATGTGTAAGTGAAATCATATATTTGTCTTTCTCTGTCTGACTTAATTCACTTAGCATAATATCCTTTAGTTCCATCCATGTTGTTGCAAATGGTATGATTTTATTTTATTTATTTATTTTAAGGTTTTATTTATTATTTCCAGAGAGAGGGGAAGGAAAAGAGGCAGAGAGGGAGAGAAGGATCAATGTATGGTTGCCTTTCGCCTGCCTCCAGCCACAGACCTGGCTGGAAACCTGGCTTGCAACCTGATTATGTGCCCTGGCTGGGGAATCGAACCAGCGACCTTGGGTTTGCAGGCTGGCACCTTATCCACTGTGCTACCAGCCAGGGCTTTTTTTTTTTTAAAGATTTTATTTCATTATTTTCAGAAAGAGGGGAAAGGAGAGAGGCAGAGAGGAAGAGATACATCAATGTATGGTTACCTTTCACCTGCCTCCAGCCGCAGACCTGACTGGAGACCTTGTTTGCAACCTGGTTATGGGCCCTGGCTGGGGAATTGAACCTGCGACCTTTGGGTTTGCAGGCCGGCGCCTTATCCACTGTGCTACCAGCCAAGACTTGATTTTATTATTTTTAATGGCCAAATAATATCCCATTGGATATATGTACCATGCCTTCTTCTTCTTTTTTTTGATATGTTTTTTTTTTTTTTTATCCAGTCATCTGTTGATGGGCACTAGGATTGTTTCCATACCTTGGCTATTATAAATGACACAGCAATGAACATAAGTGTGCATATATAAATATCTCTCTTTGAATTAGTGTTTTGGGTTTCTTTGGATATATACCCAGAAGTGCAATTGCTGAATAACAGATAGTTCTACTTTTAATTTTTTGAGGAACCTCCATACAGTTTTCCATTGTGGCTGCACCAATTTGCAATCCACCAACAGTGGGAGTTTCCTTTATTTCACATTCTTGCCAACACTTGTTGATTTGTTGATGACAGCCATTCTGACAAAGTGTTCGGTGATATCTTATTTGGCTTAAATTTGCATTTTTCTTACTGATGTTGAGCATTTTTTCACATGTCTGATGGCCATCTGATGGCCTCTTTGGAGAAGTGTCTATTCAGATCCTCTGCCCACATTTTAATTGGATATTTTTTGCTGTTGAGTTGTATGACTTTTTTATAAATTTTGGATATTAACCCTCTATCAGATGTATCATTGACAATTATCTTCTATCATTCAATAAGTTGTCTTTTCATTTTGTTGATGGTTTCCTTTCCTTTACAAAAACTTTTCAGTTTGATGTAGACACATTTGTTTATTTTTCCTTTTGTTTTTCTTGCCTGACAAGGTATAACAGAAGAAATATTACTAAGAGAAATATCAGAGATTTTATTGTTTTCTTCTAGGAATTTCATGGTTTTGAGTCTCACATTTAAGTCTTTAATCCACTTTGAGTATATTCTTGTATGTGGTGTAAGAAGGTAGTGTAGTTTCATTTTTTGCATATATTTTTCCAGGTTTCCCAGGACCATTTGTTGAATAGCTTATCATTATCCTATTGTAGATTCTTGCCTCCTTTGTCATATGTAATTGACAGTATAGACATTGGTTTCTTTCTGGGCTCTCTATTCTGTTCCATTGATCTGTGTGTCTGCTTTTGTGCTAATCACATGCTGTTTTGATTACCGTGGCCTTTTAGTATAGTTTGATATTAGGTAGTGTGATATCTCCAACTTTGTTGTTCTTCCTCAAGATTGCTGTGGGTATTCCAGTTCTTTTGTAATTCCATATAAATTTTATAGTTATTTGTTCTAGCCCTGTGAAAATACCATTGGTATTTTGATAGGGATTGTATTGGATCTATAGATTGCCTTGGGTAATATGGACATTTTAATGATGTTAATTCTTCCTATCTGTGAGCATGGTATATGCTTTCACTTATTTGTATCTTCCTCAATTTCTTTCATCAGTGTCTTATATTTTTCCAAATGCAGGTCTTTTACTTCCTTGTTCAATTTTTCCTAGGTATTTTTCTGATACAATTGTAAATGAGATTGTTTTCTTAATTTTTATTTCTGAGAGTTCAGTATTGGTATATAAAACTGCCACTAATTTCTGAATATTGATTCTGTATCCTGCTACTTTACATTTATTAGTTCTAGTAGTTTTTGGATGGAGTCTTTAGTGTTCTCTGTATATAGTATCATGTCATCTGCAAATAATGACAGTTTTACTTCTTCATTTCCAATTTGGATATCTTTTTTTTTTTTTTTTTTCCTTATCTGATTGCTGTAGCTAGGACTTCTAATACTTGTAGAATAAAAGTGGTGAAAGTGGATAATCTTGTCTTGTTTCTTATCTTAAGGAAAACACTTTTCCCATTGAGTGTGATGTTAGTGTGGTGGATTTGTCATATATAGCTTTAATTATGTTGAGGTATATTCCCTCTGTTCCCACTTTTCTGGGAATTTTTATCATAAGTAGATATTAGGTTTTGTCAATGTTTTTTCTGTATCTATTGATTTGATATGATTTTTATTCTTCATTTTGTTTATGTGGTGTATCATATTAAGTGATTTGTGGACATTGAATCAACCTTGCATTTCAGGAATATATCCCACTTGATCATGGTGTATGATCTTTTTAAAGTATTGCTGAATTTGGCTTGCTAATATTTTGTTAAGCATTTTTACATCTATGTTCATCAGGTATATTGGCTTATAATTTTCTTATTTTTGGTATTATCTTTGTCTGGTTTTGGAATCAGGATAATGGTGGCCTTGTAAAATGAGCTTGGGAGCCTTCTCTCCTTTTGAATTTTTTAGAATAGACAAGAATAGGCATTAATTCTTCTTTGAATGCTTGATAAAATTCTCCTCTGAAGCCATTTGGTCCAGGGATTTTTTTGTTTGAAGTTTTTTGATTGCTGATTTGATTTTGTTTGTAGTAATCTGTCTATATTTTCTTATTGATTCAGTATTAGAAGATGGTGTTTCTAGAAATTTATTCAAGATCGTCTGATTTTCTGGAATCTAATTGTTTTTAGTATTTTAAAATAATCCTTTGTATTTCTATGGTTTCAATTGTTACTTATCTTTCATTGCTGATTTTATTTATTTGGGTCCTATCTCTCTTTTTCCTTTCTTGATGAGTCTGGTTAAAGGTATATTGATTTTGTTTATCTTTTCAAAGAACCAGCTTTTGGCCCTGGCCAGTGTGGCTCAATTGGTTGGAGAATCATCCTGTAAATCAGAAGGTCATGGGTTTGATTTCTGGTCAGGGCACAAGCCTACGTTGCGGGTTCACTTCCCAGTTGGGGCATGTGCAAGAAGCAGTTGATGTTTCTCTCTCACATTGATACTTCTTTCCCTCTCTCTCTACTTCCCTTTCCCTCTCTCTAAAATCTATAAGCATGTCCTCATGTGAGGATTGAAAAATAATAATAGGAGGAGGGAAGATGGCGACAGAGTAGAGAGCAGTGCTGATGGTGTTCTCGAGTACCAAAGCAGCTAGAGGACAGGATAGGGAGCATGAGACTTCTTCAGGACCCTGGGGATTGGAACGGGCAGCATCTGGACACAGGGGAGCGCGGCCCAGAGGCGGAGGAGGCCAGCAGGACAGTAGGTGAGGCGTTCCCGACCAACCGGCTGGCGGGCCGAGGTCGGCTCTGGACAGGGGCGGCTCTGCCCAGAGGGGCGCGTTTGACTGGGGCCAGTTTTGGGCTCCCTGGCGACTGGAAGTCTCAGCAGTGAAGTGCGGGCAGCGAGAGCAAACGCCGTAGGGAACGCGGAATTGAACTCTTGCAGGGGAGGGACTGTGTGAGAGACTCACCCCGGCAACAGGTAGAGGAGGCTCCAAGCAGGGCTAGAGGTGGAGGAGAAGAGTCCTGTGGGAAGCCGGAGCAGGGGAGCGGGAAGTGCACCGGCGGGGCGGCGAGAGGGCCGAAAATGGAGCTGCTGGGCCACCAGGGAAACAGCAGCTAGAAGCCCCTGCGAGGGGGGAGGCCCAGCCCTGCGCAACCACACAGGCCCCCAGGCTCCGCGGGAAACTCCAAACGGCAGCGAGCCAGAAAGCCGGCAAGCAGGGAACTAGTGGCGGGCGACCCGCCATTGCCGGAGACAAAGGCCACACCACCCACGCCTGGGAGGGGCTCATCGCAGAGGCCGCGTAAAGGACTCCACGGAGAGCTGATTGGCTTGGAGGCATGGAGTTCTCCCCGGAAGGGCGGGACAGTGTAGGCGGACCCCGGACAGTGTTGACTGACAGGCCCAGCCTCCTCCCGGAACTGCGGGGGTGGGGCCCGTCGTCACAGGGACCAGCGAAATTGCGGGCTGCCCTGCAGAAGTGCTGGGGGCGCGTCCTGGGCCGGAACCTCCGCCAGGAGTGGGAGGGGGCTGCCTGCGGGCTCCAGAACACCGGCAGCCCTAAAACCCAGCCAGGCTGCTGAAGGCCCAGCCTACCTGGGGACGGACATTCAGAATCAGCCCTATTGTGACAATCAGAGGCCCTGCCACGCGCCAAGACCGGCTAGAATATAGACTATAGACTGTAAAATCCTGACCAAGAAAAAGAGGCAGCATCAGGAAAGGGATGGCTGCCAATCTCAAGCACCTGAATTATACCGAGAGCAATATGAACTATTAAGCCCCAACATATCCTTTGCAAAAGTTACTCCTCACATATTCTTAATCCCCCCTATACCGCAATCCACCTAAATACCCAAGACCCTCCCCTACTCTCGAATTAAAGTCTGTTCACTCTGTGGCTATAACACATTCCCAATCCTCAATCTAAGTATTCCTCCCTTCCCC
The DNA here is from genome assembly GCA_004026585.1 of Noctilio leporinus. NCBI lineage: Eukaryota > Metazoa > Chordata > Mammalia > Chiroptera > Noctilionidae > Noctilio > Noctilio leporinus. Next base: position 176 of record PVIW01001738.1, on the reverse strand, counting down.
AGCCTTTCTAAACCCTTTCTTTATTCTTTTCTTCCTTCCTTTTTTTTTTTTTAAATTTTTCTTTTCCTTTTCTTCCTGGTAAAGCCCACAGGTTCTGGCTCCACCTGGACCAATCAGAAATCATAAAGGGGGAACACACAGCTAAAAACTTTCTTTATTAATATTGATTTCTCTTT